>SRLM01000354.1:1805937-1971975 GCA_015708895.1 Populus ilicifolia
GGTGGGTTTTTTCTTTGGATGGGGTTTTTGAGTTTTAATCTTACTTGCTTATATGCTTGGAGGGTTATTATTTGGTGAGTTTTAGTTATGTTCTTAAGGGTTTTTGATTTTGGTTCTGCTCTCTGGCTTCCTGCTTGGGTTCATTGAAGATGTAGAGTGCAAGTGTTTAATATATATATATATATACTATGGTGATTTTGCTATTTATTTTTATTGAATTTGTGTTAATGTATTTTTTTTTAAATTTGTGAATGAGGTTATAAACTTAGATAAGTGAAACTGAGGGGAACTTGGTAGTGTGACTTAGCTAACCATCTGGCTTAGTTGAGCTTGATTTTTATAGTTTGGAAATCTAAGCTATATGAAATTTGAGAGTAAATACTAAATTTTCTTTATTTTCTCAAGTCATCATGTCAGCCGAATTGATGATGCCAGGGGATCGGTGTAAAATAGTTAGAACTAGATTGATAGAAAAATATATTGTAAATAGGCTCAAAAGGAGAACGTTTTACCCATTCGAGAGAAAGTGAATCTCTTGAGAGAAAACTAGCCCTTGGTTTCTTAAGGATTTAATTTTTCGAGTAATCCATGTTTTTCATAAATCTCTTTAATGCAAATGCAATCAGAGGCTTATAGAAGTACTTACCATAAAAAAGTTGCAACTAATGTTATAGCTTGGATGTTGTTGTGTACAAAGCTTGTATCTATGTCCTCTGCAATCTTTTGGTGTGTTCTGAGGAGTGTTTATCATACTGAATTATTGATGGATGTTACTTGTTAGGATTTCAGTTGGTTCTTTGAGATGCTCAACAAGGATTTTATTGAGCTTGGGTAGCTTGAGGTTGTAGAGAAATGAAATTTGTTAAATTGAATACAACTTAGGTGGAGTAAGCTTGATTTACAAGTGTAGTTTGGTGTTATATAATTTGGTGATTTAGAAATGATTATGTTTTTTCGTAGGGCATGCAATTGAGTACTTTAAGGTATTTATTCTTTCCAGACTAAAATGGGTGGTTCATAAAGTACAGAAGAGCATTATGGAATTGTTTAGGTTTTACCAATTGACTTTTAAAGTTAAGCAATAGTGATGGCTCATTTGGTCCAGTGACTTCATGATATTTTAGAATGTGATTAATGTGGAGTAGTAGAACTTATCGATTCCAGGCATCAACCCATTCTCAGGAAAGATTCTTTCAGTTATTAAAACATTAAATAAAGACTTTTCAAGCAGTGAGATACATGGAGCTAAAAGTTCTGGTCATCAGTTATTTGTTAATTTTTTTTTATCAGTGATGTTATCTGAATTGATGTGGATATCTTGGCTCTTCTTGTCCATGGCCTATATTGCTTATCAACATAAATCAGAATTTGGGTTCTTTATGCTTCCCAGGGCCATTGGCTCTTACATGTCTTAGTCTTATTGTACTTGGATGTCAGTGTGCTCTTTCTTTCAACTTTGTTTTAGATCTCACATGTTCAGAGAAATAAATGCGGCTAGAAAACAGTTGCTTCATAGTTGCTGGGTTGTAGGTTCTAGTTCTGAGCTTGGTTACAAATATGGAGTATCATTTTTGCTTGGCTGCTGAGTGTGTACTCTTTTTGCTATATGGCTGTTATGGCACCGAGGATTGGTTATTGTTACCTTTCCCCTGCTATCAGCAAAGGATTTCCATTTTCAGATTTGGCCATTTATACCTGTCTGGAAACATAAAAGATTTGACCATCTATTTCATTCTATACCATCCTGCAGTTTCCTGTTGGCCGTATCCATCGCCTTCTGAAATCAAGAGCAACAGCCCATGGAAGAGTGGGTGCAACTGCGGCTGTTTACTCTGCTGCTATCTTGGAGTACCTGACTGCTGAAGTGTTAGAGCTGGCAGGAAATGCAAGCAAGGATCTGAAGGTGAAACGTATAACACCTAGGCATTTGCAGTTAGCAATCCGGGGTGATGAGGAGCTAGACACCCTTATAAAAGGAACCATAGCTGGTGGTGGTGTGATCCCTCACATCCACAAGTCGCTTATCAACAAATCCTCCAAGGAATAATGCTATTTTGGTTCATTGTACTGAATCCATGGGATGTACCGCTGTGTTGTGTATACATTGGGTGATAATTGGCCCCGGTCCTTCTTCGATTGGATTATAGCTGGTTTCCTTTTGGTAGTAACCGAACAATGTAGGTTTTGTTTGTGACAGTTTGCAAGTTGTTAGACAATCCTCGAGGTCGAACAGAGAGTTGCTAGAATGTATTTCCGATTACTATCCTGTTCGTTTTTACTCTAATTTATGTTCATGTTTTATCACGGTTTAAAATAGGTTAAACGAAAGAATGAGGATATGCATGTTTTATTTCTCAGCTTCTCTGAGTTAAGAGCACTGCTAAGAGCTCATGGTGTTTTGCTTGTTGAGAATTTTACAATAATGTTCTGCAATTCCCATGTTTCTTCTAAAACGAGTATCATGAATCCACAAAAATTTGATCAATTATGCTTTCAATGCCTTGGTAATGGGCAACCATGTTTTCAAAAATTCATAGAATTCGAATTTCAAGCCATCATCAGAGCAAACATCGTTGTCCCAATGTTGTATGATCTGCTTTCAATTTATGTGATAATTGGCAACCAGAACTGAACATTGTGATAAAAACAATCATGTCTGGGACGAGAAGGTGAATATAATGCCATAGTAGATTTCTGAAAACAGGAGCTAGAACAAGAGCAATGTCAGAAAGGAAAAGCATCAACTGCAACAAATAGGATGAATGAATTGCTTTCTGCTCAACGGAGGATAACCTAGTTTCAAGTCACGATCAAACAACTTATACTAGCAAGTCAGAGTTCATAACTCTCTAATCACTCTCTAATAAATCTGCTGAAAACGCAAAAATACATGAGAAAGGCTTCATAACTCGATGATTGCTGTTACCATCACGGAAACACACCCCTGCCAACCAATGGAACTGTTGCATCTACTGTATGGCTGAAAACTTTGGAACATCAACTGGGAACTGGTGGATCTCATCCATCCATGGGTTTTTCTCATTGGCTGGGTTTATGGTCCGCAGAGCCTTCCAGACAGCACTGTTACACTTGAACCCAGACCCAAAAGCGATCTGCCATGTTCTGTCTCCCTTCTTTATCCTCCCTTTGGCTTCTGAATAAGCCAATTCATACCAAAGAGAGCTGCTTGAAGTGTTGCCAAATCGATAGAGTGTCATCCTGGAAGGTTCCATATGCCAATCTGAAAGCTGTAGGTTTTTTTCCAATTCATCCAGCACAGCTCTCCCCCCAGCATGAATGCAGAAATGCTCAAAAGCCAGTTTAAAATCCGGGATGTATGGCTTTAACTTCATCTTAAAGAGTTTCTTCCCCACTAACGTGGCAAAGAAGAGCAGCTGTTCAGACATGGGCAAAACAAGAGGGCCAAGGGTAGTGATATTAGTCTTTAAAGTATTCCCTGCAACTGCCATCAAGTCCTTCGATAAAGAAACCCCAACCTTTCCAGTAGAATCCTCTTGTTGAGTAACACAGGAGAAGCACTTATCATCAGCGCCCTTATTTGTTCTAACTGTATGAACCAATTGGTACTTAGAACGCCACCAGTCAGATCTTTTATTTGAAAGCAAAACAGCAGCCCCTCCCATTCTAAACAAGCAATTTGAGAGAAGCATTGACCTATCATTCCCAAAATACCAATTCAAGGTGATGTTCTCCATGCTAATAACCAAAGCATAAGAATTAGGATGCGCTTGAAGGAGATGTTTGGCAAGATCAATCGATATCAAACCAGCACTACAACCCATACCACCAAGATTATAACTAAGAATATTCCCCCTTAGCTTATAATGGTTGATCACCATGGCGGACAAGGATGGTGTTGGGTTAAACAAGCTGCAATTCACAATCAGAATTCCAATATCTTTCGGTTTCACAGATGTCTTCTTAAGCAGCTCATCGATTGCACCAAACATTACAGCCTCAGCTTCCTTCCTTGCTTCAGCCATGCACGGATTTGGAGGAACTCTCAAGACAGCCTCAGGGAGATAAGTCGACTCCCCAAGACCAGACCTCTCAAGAATTTTCCTTTGGAACTCCATGCTCTCCTCGGTGAAAACACCTGTTACCTTCGATCTATCCATAAAAATCTTCCTAGTACATTCCCTAGAATCATCAGGCTTATAACATGAAAAATTCACTAGGTAAACAGGGCGAGGTCGAGTAAGGAAATAAAGGGTCAACAAAAACACGAGGAGGGTCGAACAGAGGATCACGGATATGAGATTGAATTTAAGATGGTCCCAAAGATCATGAAGATCTTGGATCGAGAATGTAGATAGCTGTGCCGCAATAACGACAGCAATAGGTGATAAAAACAGGAACATCCCATGAGTAATAAGGTAATGATAGCCAAGTTTCACATATTTCAACTTCACTGATTGCTTGAAATCAGGGAGTTTTCTCAAAGATGGCTGGATCAAGGGTTTAGTTTGATTTGATTCAGACATTGTTGCTTGATTCGTTGATCAACAAAGGCGGCCAAAATCAGAGGTATCCTACGATAGGAATTGGAATCTTTGAGGATTTTCAAAAGCCAACAGGAAAGGGGCTTAAACCCCAAATATGCTTTAAGGATCAATAAAAAAGATCAAGACAGAAACTTTTGCATCAGACTCAGGCAATGCAAAAGCAAGAAGTCAAAGAACCTTGACACCCCTGCAAAATACGACATAACCCATCACCAAACTACATCACTACATTTGCATTCTCAAAATCACAAAAATGCTCAATCTTGTGGACATAAAAGAGATCTACATGAAGTCTTTTTATCACCAACAGAAATGATAAACGACAAAAAAAGAAGAAAGCAAATATATGCCATTTCAAGCCGTACGAAATGACCCAATACAGAAATGTTACTTATAAAGGACGATCAAGAAGGAAAAGCTGACCTTGAATGAGAAATCTGAAGAGAAATGGATACCCTATCTCATCTGAAAAACCAAAGGACATGAGTGAGGGAAACCTGAAAGCACTTTCGTGTCTTGTAAAAATCAGACTTTTGTGCTTTTGTTTGTGTTGTGCTCGTGCCTCTGAGGTGTCGTGCGGCAAAACATTGTTGCAAGTGGTGGGTCCTGTCTTCTCTTCCGGAGGCATTCCAGTTGTCTTAGATGGCCAATAACATGCTGAAACGTTGTGAAATCATCACAATTTAACGGTCAAGAAAAGCTATTTTTGAAATGTATAGTCTACATGACATGCTCTCTATTCACGAAAGTTACGTAAGTATGGGGATGCTTCTACCACGATACTTAAATATCTTTCTTTTTAATTATTACTTAAATATCTTTTTTAAATATTCTTTATTTTTTTGTCATTTTGATATATTAATTAAAAAAATTTATTTAAATTTATTTCCAAACAACTTTTTTAAAGAATAATCACTATTAACTTAAATTAATAAAAAAAGTTTTAAAGCTCTAAGATTATGTATTTTTTAAAAAATATTATACATACATACATATATATATATATAATTTTACCTAACAATTCTGGTTTTTAAACGATGTTACTTTAAGAGTTAATCCTCACTCAAGGTCAGGACGGTCAGGTCATCAGCCACGTGCCTTTGTGCGGCGATGGGAGAAATGGCTTAGCTAGCAAGAACAAGAAACAGGGAGCCTGAGCTGTTCGCCGGAAATTAATTGTCTGAAATTATTCTTTGCTGACCGGCTGCGACATGGTTGCCAAAACTCAAGAAGCTTGCTAAAAATGGACTCCGACATGCTTGCTCACTGGTGTCCACAAACAAGATAATCCATTTTCCAACTTAGATTTCAAATCGATCCAGCAGGCTGATAAAGTAACCTGCTAACCTGGGATCTAAAACCCAGTACTGACTTGGGCCAGGTTTGTTATTGAACCGCTTTGAATATTGACCGAGTCCAAATAACTCTAGTTATAAATTAGATCAAAACATGGCTTGCTCAACCCGACCGAGATCCCTTCAAAGAATATTTTTAAAATTCTCATTGCAAAATCAATACCTAAATGGATAATCAGGTATCATCTAAAAGGAAAAACAAGGGAAAAGCCTTGAAACAGTAGAACTGTCCGTTTGCTCTATCAGTGGATAATCATCAGGGTTTCATGTAAGGATAAATATTCTAGCATGTTAGAAACACTTGAACTGAGAACCTGCTGGTATCATCTTTTGTTCTTCTTGAATCTTCTATCTTTCTTGCTTATGTATTTATCAATTTCTTCCTCTTCCTCGTCCTCGTCTCCTCTGCCCTTCCTTTTCTTACCTCCGGGTTCTTTAATTTGCTATGGAAGTTAAACAACAGATCGTGACGAGAAATTCAGAACATGATACAGCAACCAAACTAGGATAAATAACAAAGCCACTGGCAAGACTTGTAACCATGATTGGTGTTTTATGATAGACTAGTGAACCACAGAGTCAAGATCAGAACAGAAGTTCAACCAGGGTTAAATTGAGGAATTCAGTTAAATATATGAAAATTACAGGATTTTTTACATGGAGGACAAAACTAATAACAATAACCACACCATTTTTTTGTGTGTGTAATAGCCAATTGGGTGATCAAACCAGGAACGGGTTAAGGACGCAAAGATCAACCATGGTTGAATTGAGGCTGAGCTGGTTGTTGTGTTAATTATGTAAAATAAATACTTGAATATTAGAGAATTAAATTTTTTTAGGATAAATATACAAGGAAGGTGTAAAATGGTGTCAATTGTAGGAGTTTTTATCATTGAACAACCAAACAAATGTAATGTGTTCTGTAACTAAAAAAGTTCTTAGAATGATCTGAAAATCCAACTTCGGAATAGGTTTTTGACCTCATCTATTGGTTCTTGGCTGGATTTGAGTGGTGGTTTGACCAATTTGAAGTTTATACTACATATGAACACCTAAGTAACTACCAGAAAGCCTGACAGCAGCATTTGAACCTCCAATAAAGTAGATGCTGACAAATGAAGAACTTTTGAAACAATACCAGAAACTCCATTACCATTGCAGGCTTATCTTTCATCTTTTTTACTTTCCACATCTACTATAACAAAGATAAATCTAATAGATATTTTAGATACCTTCTGTGAAATTCTTTTGGCTTCTGTGACACGCTCCAGCAATAGCATGATTTCCTCTTCATGAGGACGAACATCAAACAAACTGCTTTCAAGATCTTCAATGAATGTTCAACCCACCAATGAGATTCTCTATTTGTTTAAACCACCCAATTTCATTTTGATTAACTAGTGATATTGCCAACCCAGATCTTCCTGCACGAGCAGTTCTCCCAACACGATGAATATAATCCTGCAAACCACAGAAAATCAGAAGAGGAGAAGTTAACATAAGCAAAATACCCTCACACAACCACACAAGTTCCTTGTCATCTAAAGGAACAGCAATGTTTGGCATATATAGTGTAATTTCCAAGTTCATACTTATAATTACAAACTAGGAATTGCAAGAATGTTGGACGAAGACATGAGAATGCAGGGTAAAATACCAGGATAAGAAAAGGAGAAACAATTAACCACAGTTCAAAACTCCACATGAGGGAGAAAAATAAGCATACGCAACTCTGAGATCCAAGGCAGCACCCCTTCCTCTCATTTGGGAGTAATTTTTCATTTATGTAAATAAAGCATTAAGAATGACACACTCAGTTTCGAAGTTGTAGAAATTAATCCAGACTTTTCAGAAAGAGGAAAAGGCAATGTATATGCACGCAAATTTTTCAGAAAGAGCAAAAGGCAATGCATATGCATACAAATGAATATACAAGTATTCTACTTCTGGATTATGGATTTTTGGGCCATCTCTCATGCAATAAAAACAGGCTAAATTGTTTTACTGTAGCAATCTAGGGCCATTACAAGACTGAAATATTAAACCTAATTCTTGTTTCCCAATTAGTCAGCCTCCAATTTACCTATGGCATAGCACTAACTGATAGGAAAATTGACAAATTAGATAGAAAAGAATCATCAACTAAAGTCAGGCAAGAGTACTTTAGACTCTGACAAAGGTAAGAAGGAGGTTCAAATTATGATATCGTTGGTCTACTCCAGCATGAAGAGAAAGGAGATTAGTAGGCAACCTTAGAGTTGGTGGGAATATCATAATTAACAACCATATCCACAGATGGAATATCAAGTCCTCTACTTGCAACATCAGTGCATATGAGAATATTGCACTCGCCAGCTTTGAACTTGTTTAAGGCTCCAAGCCTTTTAGACTGTAAAAAAATATTCCACTGACAAAGTGAGAGACAATTTCTAACAAACAATACAACCAAGGCAACAAAAGCAAGAAGATCAAAAGAAAATGATAATAAAAACATATGTAGCAAAATCAAGAAAAAAAATCTTTGATTAAATAAGTTTTACCTGACTCATGTGGCCATTAATGGGGATGGCCCTCAGACCAAGATTTCGAAGAACCAAAGCCAAAAAATGAGTTGCATCACACGTCCGCGTGAAAACCATGGTTGAAGCTCCAGATTTCAATGTCAGAGCATGTACAAGATAGCATTCCTGCAGGCATAAATAATGCAAATCAGCCTAAGAGAGACATTAACTGTGAAAGGAAAAGGAATGGAAGCAGTGTCTTCTTGTTGAGCTTTATTAGAACACAAGACCCAACAATTATTATCTCTTTCGTTATATGCATAACGGAGACCTGGAGTCCCATGAAGTATTTATTCTTTTTCACCACTACAGTGAGTGCTTGATAAGACAGATCTGAAACATGCGAGCATTGCTCAATCAAGATAATGGGATTAGGCAATACTCTTTTCTATCAGTTCTGCTGTGTGCTTTCCATTCATGGTATGGTACAACTTGGATGGAAACTTTTCACTGACCTCACATAGCTTAAAAACATTCGCCATTACAGATTGAAAGATTCAATCTCACGATAAATAAACCACAAAAGAATTTTGCAGTTGACTATTTTACAAAACACAATTACTAAGATGAGGATTATTTCTTCATTGACTATTTTACACTATAGAAGATGCTCCATTACCCATGTTTAACAGAAAATCAAAATGTTTAATCAGATCCTGAAACGTTCCCCTAGCTGATCAGAAAGAAATAAAAGTTCACCTCTAGTTCATCACACAAAATTAAGTTTGCAAGATAAATTTGAAAACAGAAACTAATGAGCCTGGTTTGATCTTTTATAAGGTCCTAGGAAACAGCCGCTTTTAGAAAGAGAAGAATGTACCGGAATACCAAGGAGAATAATGACAATGAATAGCCTTGTCAGGAAATCTAAGCTGCAGCAAATTTTGTAGTATTAATCTTGTGATGAACACTAGCCTAAAATGTCAACTTTGGAAGTCACCTTAGATTTCTGGATAAATCATCTACAGGATAAGTAGAGCATTTGGGGCTGGGGAAGGAAGCAGAAGAAAGATTTTCAAAACAATTCTCCCAGCTGGTCAGAAGATCATATTCTACTATTAGATAGAGCATTTGAGGTTCAAGAACGATGTTAAGGAAATTAGTTTTCGTAGTAATGGAAGGATATGGAAGAAAGATTTAAAGATAAATCAATTGACTGATCAGAAGACCGCAGTATCTCCTTTTTAGAAGACAAACTTAATAAAACATGAATGACAGGATACACACAATTTTCAAAACCATTAACCTGGTTTTCATCAGCTGCCTTGTATAAATACAATTTAAAGGTTTGTTCCAAAATTACATGTTTGCTTAGAATAGATTCTCCTATCAGTATAATCAATTTTGGATTTCCCTTTTTGTTCTACCAATCACCATTACATACTTGTATACTTCAACACCTAGTCCTTTCGTAAAATACTTTCATAGATATGCACCAATAGGAAAAGAAGAAACCTTGTACTTAGCAGGACAAAATAGAAGTTGCTGCCTCAATGTCTCGACAACAGAATATTTGGATGCCACTTCTATCTGAAATGATTGAAATTGCAATTTGTGCCAGCAGTTAGCCAAAAAAAAGGCAAAGAAGAAATACAACAGATGAAAATCACATCGCCTCACCTTCACAGGATTTCTTAAACAAGCCCTTTGGAGCTTTCGAACCTGAAAACCAAGAGAACAATTTGTTCAATTGTTAAATGCCATCTAATTTATCTTTTCTTCATTTTCCTTTCAACCTCTATGGAATAGGCCTCAGTTTCTAGCATTAGAATTTACAGTGAATATAATTCATTTCTAATTGTAAAAAAGCTCTTTTCTCCTAGAATCAATCTATATTTATTTCATTGCAATTTGGAAGTCATTTGATAATTCAGAATTCCAGATAAAGATATCAGCCACAGTTATTTATGAAACCTCATGCTCATTGTCCAGCCAAGTGCCTACTAGTGCCAGCATGAAAATACAGCTTGAGAGTCATCTTTACAGAGAAATATTGAATTTCTGCCTTTTAAAGCCATACTAAACTACTGTAATCAACTTTTAATAGTTTCTAGAAATTTGTCAATCTTATTTCATTCATTTGCAAGGAATCCATTCATACCTCATGAGAAACAAAAACATCATGCAGATTTAAATGTCAATTATCATTTCAATGCATATGGTTCAACCTTCTTTGTCATAGTTGCAGAAAACAAATATGTTTTCCGATCCCGTGGAATAACAGTTAGAATTTCATCCAGTGATTTCTCAAACTCTTCATTTAGCAACCTGTCTGCCTCATCCAAGATCTGTCAAATGTGGCACACGACACATCAAAAAAAATATATAAATAGTATTCAAGGTACCAAGGATAATAGGTAACATGAACATTTTCACTTTTAGCATTTTTAGACAGATTAAAACTTCCAATACATCAGGCATGAACTAGTAGCAGCGCTGTCACATGAGTCTATCACAAACTATCATCACCCTTCTCAAGGTTTTGCTAAAATGGAAACACTAATTGATGCAACCAAGAAAAAAGAGAATTAGGAATTCTTTAATTCTATTTTTTCTTTCCAGAAATTTTTTTTAAAAGGAATTCTAGTTTACTATGGAGTCTTGTAACATTTACTAATCATAGTATATATTTTTATTTATTTTTTGTTTTGTTTGATGACAGACGAGAGCAAGGTTATACGTTACTGATTAGAGAACCAGCAACCAAGCCATCGAGTGGATGGCACTACAAAATTGGAACAGAAATACAAAGAGCAAGATCGAAAGGTTGAAGGAAAATGGGACGAAAGTCATGACCATGCAAGTGAGATGACCATCTATTTCCACTCCTTGCTTAGCCAAATGAGTCTTCAGAGTAATTTACTTCTTGCCTCATATGTTGGATGATTGAACTAGAAAATGACAGACAAAAGGAGATACTATTGAAGCATATCAGAGTGTCCATGGTGGATTACTATTGGAGTAAAATGTACCAGGAGCTCCTGTATTATTGATCAAAACACAAAGAGTCTCTAAATAAATTGTTCAGCACTAACAGCCCCTAAACAAAAATAGGGATAAAAACTACTACTCCTCCTATCAGGTGAAGTTAGGTTTCCATCCAATGTTCTTTTAAAGTAAAACGTGCAAGCCACCTATAAAATTGGTCAAAGCACAAATAGTCCCTAAACAAATTATGCAACACCACTTGGATCTTTCTTTAAGTGGGACCAGGGTGCCATGTGCTAGACACTCGATTTTATTTAAACCAAATTGCATGGAAACCTGACTTCAATTGAGAGAAGGACAAGTTTCTAGTCCCAATTTTGTTTAGGGATTGTTTGTGCTGAAATATTTGTTCAGGGCCTCTTTGTGCTTTGACTAATAGTAAAGGGCCCTAGTACATTTTACTACTACTTTTATTTAGGTATTAGAAGTTTTTATTCCTATTTGAATTTGTATCTCCTACTTAATTTAGAAGAGACTACAAAAGGAGGACATATTCATGTAATACTTAAGACTTTTTAATTATGAGCTATTTTGGTCTAGCTTGAAGGCTGTAAACCTTGAGGCTCTCTCTCTCTTTTTAAGTTTTACTTTCGAATCAAAGCAGCAGGGTGGTTAAGTTTTTCCACCCAATAGCTTATTTAGCTTTGCTGAAGATATTAGTAACATAGTTATGCTTCTGTATGGATCTCGATTCAGTATATTTCATTCAATAAATTAAAATATGAAGGAAACTAACATGCATCTCATAAAGCATGATTGATGCCAAAAATAAACCTGGATGCATAAACATTTTTCCAATGCATAACTATGTATGTAGCAGTTGTAATGTACAGAATCAATTGGAGAATAGCTGAATGTGAGCATCGTTTCTTGAGAAACTAATTTTGTGCACCATAACATTACAGAGATCATACCAGGTATTTCAGTGTACGGAGAGAAAATCCTTTTGTATTCGACAAATGATCCAAAAGGCGACCTGGTGTACCGACCTACAAAAGATAGACATCACTCAATTCATAGAATGCACCGTCAGCAATTCCACTTGCACTTGCATTCAAGAAACACTAGAAATTTGGAGTTTCCATGCACAAATAATCATGTGAACAGAGGCAGGCACAGCCATGGTACAATAACTTGCTAACAATGCGTAGGTGTGTCTCTTTATATTTAGAGAGAGAGAGAGTTTAAAGTTTGCGAGCTGTTTAAAAATCAAACATGCCTTAACTAAAAATCAAGGCTTTTAAGCATAAAAAAAGAAATGTCCGAAGAAAATATAACAAGCACATGACCGCACTATCCCCATGCCTTCACGTCACCCTGAAATGTTAGGCATTGGCCATGTGTTCACTTATTATAAAAAAACAGCACTATAGTTTAATAATTTAAAACTCAAGCAAAGAACAGTAATGTATTTAAATGATGGCCATAAGCATGGGAAACTCATAACATCACTCTTTCTCAGTGCAGAATTCAAAACTGAAGCATTCTCAAATCCTAGTTCCTTTTACTGGGCACCAATCTCATACAAACAAGCCATCCTCTCCTTCTGCAACTTAAGAAGAGTCAAAAGTATTATCAAGCCTGCAAAATAAACGCTTACAACAATATGAGGCCGCTTTGCAAGGGCAATTGTCTGTAGCCCCATATCCACCCCTCCAACAAGCTGTTAAACGAGAAGAAAAAGAAGATAGTTACCCCACAAGATTTTAACAGAATAAAGTACATGAAAGACCCAAAACAGAGGAGGGAATTGGAAACTTACAACAGCACATCTTAAGCCGATATCGGACCCTAAAGCTTCAAACTGTTCAGCTATCTGAATTGCCAGCTCCCTACAAGAAACATGAAATATAATAATAATGCAGAACTGAAAAGGTTAAAGACTTGTTTGTTTCTTGGAAGATGGAGGAGATAACCTGGTAGGGGAGAGGACGCAAGCGTAGAAGACTGGAACAGAAGTAATTGACGATTGAAGAAGGGCTTGGAGAGTTGGAAGAGCAAAAGCAGCTGTTTTTCCAGAACCAGTTTGTGCAAGAGCAATTAAGTCTTTGCCTTGAAGAGCATGAGGGATGGCTTCTACTTGAATTTTTGTAGGGTTTTTCCATCCTAATCTTTCACATGCTTCCACCAATTGTTCGCAAATCCCCAAACCCGCAAACGTTTTTACCGCCTCCTCTGTTTCTCCGGCCATCAAAGTGGAAAGACCGGTGAGCTGCTGAATTAATTGCTAGGGTTTTTTCTTTTTATGATCTGATCACAGCAGACACTGGACTACAGGCCGGGAGGGAGGGAGGGCGAGCAGAGCTGTCGCCTGTTTTATATTTATATGTCTCATGGAGATTTTTATAGTCCCTTATGTTTATAAAATATTCTATATCGTCCCCGGGCTTGAGTAATCATAATTGAATTCCTGTTATCCATGCACATAAGACCCGGCGGTCGCGGGGTTACCGGATCAACCTGTAATTTGGCGACTCGACTCCTATTTCATAATAAATAAAACCTAGTAATCAATTATAATAAATAAATAAATAAAAACACGGTGATGATTTACGATTCTAGCTATTACATAAAAACCTTAAACCAAACATAAATAACAACACAAATACAACTCAAGACAGCTTGGAAAACTAATTAGATCAATTCACCTAAGTAATTCTGTAAGCCTTTGTCCCCCTTAATTACATTAAGATTCTTTAAATTAAAAATGGGGTGGAGATTTTTTTTAGATATATTTTGTTTAGAAATAAATTAAAATAATATTTTTTTTATTTTTTAAAATTTATTTTTAATATTGGTATATGAAAATAATTTTAAAATACACAAAAATAAATTAAAATAAAAAAATAAAAAAAATAAAAGTACAATTATTCCACAACAGTTTACATCACCTTGCAATCAAAATAAGACTCCTAGACCGTATCATCGAGTTTCTAAAAATTCAAATTAGGAGTTCGGAGACAATAATTGAAGCATTAAAATTAGAAATAAATACCAAGTTCTCCTCGTGGGATGTTCTCAATCTAAGACCTCTTCTCACAAATTATCCATCACGCATCAAAAATTTCAAAACACAAGCTACCAATAGCCACAAAAGCCAAATAAATTATATTGCGAAACCCAAAGGCCTATAAATTAAAATCTCAAATATGAACAATTTATGAAGCCAAACACTAAATTTCTAGTAGATAAAAACAGAATTAAATAATATCAACTTGGGCATATAGATATACAATTATATATGGATTTAAGCTTTTAATAAATAAGCCCAACAATCTATGTGTAGAAATTGCGTGTTAAAACCAACTTTGTTAATTTCATTCTAGTCAGAATGATTAATATACCTTGTATTATTTTTTTAAAAAAAAGGATGATAAATTTTATTTTGCTCTAGATATTGGATTATTACAGGTTTATAAAAAATAAAAGGTGATAAATTTTATTTTGCTCTAGATATTGGATTATTACAGGTTTATTTCGTTCATTTTGTTTATAATAAAAATTTGATGAAATTAAAGTGTGATTTTATTATTTAAAGACCAACCTAAAACTAAAATCTAAAATGATTATTACTGTTTTTATTAATATTAATATTATTTAAAAAAAATTATCATTAACATAAACGGTTTATATTTATGTTTTGTAATATATATTTATATTTTATAAGAATTTTAGTAAAAAAAATATATTTTAAATCTTATTAACTTTTATAATATTGACTTATTAAATGAGTGAATTTATGTAAAGACTAACATTCTTGATGAAGAGGATTTAAGTTGGAAGATTAAGAAGGTAATGATATTTATTATTTTTTGTTCTCTTATATTAAAATATTTATTAATAATTACTGTAATTTTTACATAATAAAAATAAATAATCAAAGACAATAATAAATAGAAAAAATAAAAAATGATAAAATAAAAAAAAAACGACTTCGTGTGAATTCATTAATGCCAAAAAATCCGTTGCTACAAATGAGACAACGGTGAATGACCAAAGCGCTTTAGTTTTTCTTAAATTATAGCTCTGTCTCTCTCTTTGAAACTCATTAGTATAGTGGCCTACGAGTTGCTACGGGTACCCTCATAAAATCTATTATAGTATTTAATTAATTCAGAAAACTTAGGCACACAAAATCAAAATCAAACAATATTAATTTTTTTAATTTATTTTTTTTAGTAATATTGTGTGTGTTTTTATTTTTTAGTTCAAATATATAATATAAATATATTTTATTTTAATAAATGAAAAACGCAAGCAAACATGTAATCAATTATTTATATTATATATTAATACAATTAAAGGAATCAATAATTAGAAAAAGGCAAGAATCAATAACAGAATGGTGCTCGAGTAATCTATGTTAGAAGGAAACTCAATTTTAATCATTGAGTCCATGACTATTTATTATGAAATCCTATTATTATCTGCTTGATATATTTTTAATAAATATTTTATTTCAAAATAAAATAATCCTGAACAATAATTCTTCAATATATATTGAGGAATCATGATCGATTTTGAAGCGCGGAATTTATACCAGTAAAAAATCAATACAAACTAAAATATGATAAATTATTAATTATCAAAAACCTGTTATTTGGATTATTTATTCTTTTAATTAAATGTTAATCCTTAGCCAGTCTTGATTTATTTCTTAAAGAAAAAAATCGATACTATATCAGTTTTGTTTTGATCGTATTGCCATTAAACTATTTAAAACCATGTATCTTAACTCGATTAATTATCAAACATCAATTATTATTAAACAAAAAACTTGGTAATTAATTTTTTTTGTAAGACTGCATTAAGAATCACTTTTTTATATAATAATAATAATAATAATATAATTTGAATAAATTGTTTTTATTATTTTGTTTTTTAAAAAATTAATTTATTTAACTTAGTAAAATATAACGTACATGAAAATGAAAAAAAAAGGTTTTAAAATTAAAAGCATTCAACTGATAAAACTTTGAAAGTAAAAACACTTAAATAGGAAAAATAAAAGTGCATGCTCCCAAAAAAAAAAAGAGAGTACAAACATTTGATTAAAAATAAGATAACATATTTGTGCACGCTTGACATATATATCATTATATTGACGTGTAAATTTAATGGCCACACCATCATAACTTGACAAAAATTAACAAAAACTCTTAGAAAAAAAATTAAATTTTTTGTACACTTCAATAATAAAAATAAAAATATGATATTAAAATAAAAAAAATTCCCACTAAATTTGTATTTATAATAATCAATATTTTTTAAAATCAATGCAATGTTCCTAAAAAAAGAATGAAAAGTGTGTGTATATATATTAGAGTGTTTTAAATTATTTTGATATGTTGATATTAAAAATAATTTTAAAAAATAAAAAAATAATTTTAATATATTTTTGATTGAAAAGTAACTGTAACTACACTATCAAACAATTTTAATAAACTTAATTAATTTAATAACATGATTAAAATAAAATATTGAAAATAAATAATGTGATTTTTTTGTAATAATTAATTATAAAAATAAACAATTAATATCATACTCAAGAAAAAAAGGAAGAAAAGCCCATTAGAGGTGGAAATCATCCCACAACAAAAAAACACTCAGCAAAATAGTTTTTATTATCACTATGAAAGAAAAGAAAGGCTATACAACAATAATAAAAAAGATCACATGCACTGCCTGAGCGAAAACTTGGAAAGAAAACCAAGCAAAATATTATAAAATGAGCATCTGATGTTTACATTTAATTAATTAATTTTATTTAATTTAATAATAATTTTTAAAAAAAAATTAAATTTAACAAAGAATGTTAATAAAAAGACCTAAGATAACTTGAATTATTTTCAAAATTATTAAAAAAATCCTATAAAATAAAAAATAAAATAAAATAAAACTCAATCTCCAATGAAAAAAATATTGAATGATAAAATTAAAAAAACACGAGTTAAAAAAAATCAATCAAACTCAGATAAATATTCTAAACCTGAGCTAATAATCCAAACTCGTAACCCAAGAAATTCTATACTCATGTTTAATAAAAAAAAACTTAATTTTTAATCAGTTTAACATTGCAGTTGTTTTTAGAAGTATTTTTTTATTCAAAATAATATTTATTTTATTTTATTTTTTAAAATTAATTTTTTTGATATTAACATATCAAAATAATCAAAAAATATGAAAAAATAATTTTAAACAAAAAAATAATTCTAAAATTTTATAAAACACTATTTTCACCCATAAACAAACACCATGGGGAAACACACTTCCAATATTACGAATTGTTAATTTCCATGCATGATCCAAGCAATGAATGAGACTCGACGGAAGGTTGTCATAATATGCATTGGTGGAAAATCTTTACAAATCTGGGACACCAGTAAATGAAACATTACTTGCTGATTTTGAAAGGTAACCAATAGATCCAAGTGATGATACAATTTATAACCAAAAAACAAAAATAGACCTCTGTGCTTGCTTGCGATCCTCACTTGGATTGGTGAAAGCATGCATGGTTGGTAGAGAGAATCTTTAAGAATTTATTGGGTTGTAATGGACATTACTTGCTGATTGTGAAGTTTAACAAATCCATGGATATGACAATGATCGATACAACATTTAATAACACATGAAGGCTTGCATTAGTCGAGTTGGACAGAAGATCCACCGCTCAGCTAGCAACTCAGGCATGGATCCAGCCGTCTTGGGTTTTCCTAGGGTGCTTAAAATTAAATGTCAATTAATTAATTCTCTTAATTATTGCATGAAAAGAGAACCCTTCAGAGAAAGGTGCTTGTCATTATAAATGTCAGATACCCCATGCCTGTAAAAAAAGCGACGTACATCTAATATATACCTTCTTCAATTAATGCAAGTGTCTTAGTGGCTAGACATGCTTATAAATTTAACACAAATCAAGTACCATATGCTATATATATTTATATAATCAAGATCACAAAAATTCTCTTGATATTTAGTTGGATAATATTTGTCTCATGAGAGGATCTCTTGACCCATGCATGCAGTTCGTATAGACAGGAAAATTTGTGCGACCGTATCATATCATAATTATTAGATGCATTTTAAATTTGACCGGTTTAATATATGGATTATTGGATTATCAAGTTAATTTGTAAATGATTAAAGAGGTGTGTGTAAATAGTAATTGTTTTTTAAAATATTTTTATTTAGAAATATATTAAAATAATATTTTTTTATTTTAAAAAATTAATTTTTATATTAACACATCAATAAACAATTTTAAAAAATATATTTTTTTTAATTTTATCAAACTACCGCACAACAACAAAGTCAACTTGAATCTATTATTTTTGTGATGCATCTTTTCCTTCTAGTATTTATACAAGATCATCCCGCTACTATCGTCCCACTTTCGTTGCCCTCTCTCTCACACACGCACAAAAACATAAATAAACACTCCACTCTCAGTCTCATGCAGAAAATGTACTCCATGCTCAACTTGACCTCCTCTCTCGTGGCTCGAAGCCAACAAGGAGACAAGCTCATGAATATCAGTTGCTCAACTCCACCAGCTCTGGATCCAACAGATAAGAAGCTTGAGCCAACCTCTTTGATGAAAGTCATGGTGCTTTTCACACTAGCCGAGCTCTATTACAACTACTACGTACGTTACCTCGTGCTAGTAGACCAGGACTCTTCGTTAATTTTCTCCTTGATTTGTTTACTTAACTATATAGCATACAAAACACTCCTATCATGAATGCTTGAATATTTGTTTTTCAGGCTCTCTCATGTAATGCTACATTGCAGCTGCTGTTGAAGGATGTTGCAGTACTGCTTCACATTGACGCCGAAGTTTGGAGTCCTCAAGGTATATGTAAACAGAGTACAAAAGTTAGTTTCTCATTTTAATATTAATTAATTTATTTGAGTTGTGAATGATTCATACGTTGGAAGGGCTAAATATTTACACGTGACTTCTATTTCCTACTTGACGTTTAAGTCATATTGAATTTTATAATACGAGTATTTTAATATAAAATATTAAAATATTTTTAAAAATTAATTAAAGATGAATAAAAAATTAATCTTAATAAATATTTTAATAATAAAAATTTTAAACCCAAAATAATACTTCTGTAGATTGGATTATAAGCATATGAGCTTAAATTTGGATAATGAAAAATACTTTTTGCTATTAAATCCTTATTTGATAAGTAATTTATTTTTAGTTTATAAAATATTTTAATACATTAACCAATATATTAATTATGTGATGAGAATGAATGTATTCATAAATATATTTAGTGAATTTGAACATTGATGAATTATGAATATTCATGAATATATTTTATGAATTTTAAAGTTATGAATATTCAAAATTAAATTATGGAACATTCATAAATTTTTTTATGAACATTCATGAATTATAATTATTAATTTTTTGGTTTTCAAGTTCTATAAATAAATGTCTTGGATGAGGAAAGGGATTAAGAATTTTCTTGAGTTCTTTTCTCTCTTTATTGTTGGTTTTTTTAAAGACTTGTTCTACCATTTCTTGTTAGTTTTCTATTCTTTTTTCTACTTTAGAGCTTAAGTTTAGGTTTAATGGAGAGACATCAAGTATTATTTTTAGAGCTCGTTGTACCTTGTTTAAAAATATACCTAATAAAAAAAATTGGATATCTTAAGTGAGAAACCATAAAATAAGAACAAATAATTAATCCTTAGCAACAATAAAATTTTAGATTGGATATCTTCTAAAGACTTCTAGAAGTATAATTTCAATACTTATTTAATTTGCATGCTATAATTGTTTTTCCTATAATTTTTTACAAGTTTATATATTTATTTAATATGCATGCTAGTTTTTGTAATGATTAAATAATTATTATATGTTTACATGATTATAAACTAAAAAAATAATCTCACTTATATAATTATTTTTATGTGTGATATTTGAACAACAATCTTAAAGGTTTATTTGTTATGTGTAATGAGTTTTGGACACCATCATATCCTCTTTTATTGTTATTCTTTAGAAAAATTATTGAAAGACTCCATATTCCACACGACAAAGGTGGCAAGTGGCTATGGCTCGAGTGGGACTGGGAGCAGAAGGCCCGCGTATCAGGGCGGATGTAGTGGAAGCAGTACCGGTGGTGTATTCGAGTTGCATCAGCAGCAGGGCGGCAGCCAAGTCGAAGCCGATGGAGCGGAAGGAAGTGGCAGTAGACAAGATGCAGGAGCGGGACAAGGTGGTACAGCTGATCAGCCTAACAGACAGGTGATCTCGATCATCATCTGGAATTATGATGACAGTTTGGATAGGACAGAATCACTGGATATCACAGATACCCAAACTCCTTTTGATTTCTATGAGCAGCTCCATGGTTTGTATGTGCAATTGGGTTATGGCTCTTCATATCATGAAGATCTTTACCGCATGCACCCATGGTTTCGCTTTACCCTAAGTTACATGGCTGAGGATGGAGCTTCTTTGGACGAACTTGGGCGATATGATGATCGAATTCCTGAAACAGATGGTCAACGTCAGAGGCGCTGGTATCATCTCAAGAGTCGTTTGAGCTACATCTTTGCTAAGAAAGATCATCGTCATGCCTAGTTCTTCTTATATATGACTCAGAATATCATATATGTTCCTAGCTATTAACTTGTCTACAGTGCTTTAGAAATATGTTAGTTTTTGCTGGGATATTGTTATCTTCTTAATTATTTAGGATTTATCTATCCAATTATCTTTTGGATGATTATGGATTTGCGTGAATATGAATGTAGATTAATGTTTGCGCTAATATTGATTAAGATCTATGTTTTCTGATTTTCCAGAGTTTTCCTCAAAACTTGTGTTGTTTCATAGTGATCATATAGGCTTTCTAATTTTCTTTTTTCTTTTTTTTTCAGTTTGAGTTTTATGTACTCCCACCAATGTTTTCCTATACTTTGAAATAGGGACATAAAAGATTGAGAAATATAAAAAGATTGATGAAAAGAGAAGAAATAAATAATATTAAATTAAACATGATTAACACTAATCAGTAGATTAGTTAGTTTTAAAAATTAATTAAGAACATTTAATTCATTTTGCAAAACTAGAAAGAATCAATTGGTCATATAATAAAAAAGTCGGTATCTAGTATGGTAATTATATAATTATATTAATTGATTTTAGAGTGAATTGTACATAGTTTTTCTCAGATATCATGAAACTACCAACACCACGTAAAAGTTTGAAGATTTGACAAAACCCGGCTCCCTATTACAACCAAAATATCCTTAATTATTACTTACAATAAAAAAAATTTAAAATTAAGAAAATTTAAAAATTAGAGAATGAATATTAAAAAGAAGATTCAGAACAAAATTGACGGAAATTAAATAGTTGAATTAATATTGTCTATATACTAAAATAATAATGTCCTATGCTTTATATTCTCTTTTAATTTTTTTAGTTCTTAATTTCATTCTTTTATAGTGCTAATTAAAGGCGATTTTACCATAAAAGGAATTATTTGTTATATTTTCTTAATTGTTAAGGGGAATTTTTGTCAAATTTTCAAAATTTTGGATGAACTCTATAATTTCCGTAATACCCCCAAGATGATTATTGTAATCTATCCTAAATTTTAAAATTGCATTGGTGTAGAATAAGCAATGCTCATGGAATCTTTTTTTAGTTTGGTGGATTTAATACGATTAAGGGATGATTGCTTGATTAATTGAGAGGGTCGATTAAGAAAGAAAAAAATGCCATGTCAACAATTACATTAACTCATAATAGAAAACATACGGAAAAGGAATGGGAAATTTGAAGAAAAAAAATAAAAAAAGCCCTCAAACTTGAAGGTGATTGATACAAGACAAAAATTTTAAGCTACATTGAGACCGCCTATAATTAATTTTTTTTGGGGAAATAGTATTATAATTCTCGGTAACAGCAAACCCTTTCTACCAAACATAGCTGCTGGTATACGGGGCTAGACGAACAAGAATAGGCCGAATAGGTGTCTTTGAAAACCCAACTCCCCTCATTGTGAGCCCCAATTCGAAATAGTGAGGCCAGTTAATAGAAAACCAGTAATGTCTTAGAAAACTACCACACAACCTCACTTGTTACGAAAGTGATGCTTGTTTTGAGAATTTAATATCATTGGCGACTGGCAAGGGGCCGGGGATTAATTTGAACTAGGGATGATATCTCCTCATCAGAGGGGGCGAAGGGACTTAAGATTACACTGCCTCAGCCACAAATGTGATAGATAAATTATGGAAAACAAATTTTAATAGGGTGGAAAAACAATAGAAAAGGAAAAAGGTTTGACTTCATGAAATTTACCTCAACTTGTGCATGTGCTTTTGAGCTTCAGAGGATGCTCCACAACCATGCAGTCTGCATTGTCTGTAGCAGTTGCTATTTCTATAGGGGTCCATAAGGATGGATCATATGCAGTTTTCTCCACACCAGCACCCTCGGAGTCAAGGCCCAGAGGAAAATCATCCAGAACTTCTTCATTAGGTGAACTCAACTGAGAGTTATCTGGATCAGATGCAAATCCTTCAGGGTAGTAATTAAGCTCACGTGGCAATGAACCCTCCATGCCATGCAGTGCAGATAAAAATGTACTTTGATCTTCCCCCATTGTTCTATTTTCTGGAAAGAAGTCACTTAGATCCCGAGGACAAACGTCATCAGGTAACTTATCGCCTGCATAGGAAATACTGATAGATGTACCTGAGATGTTGGCTTGATAGGAGGTTGAAAGGTCAACATTCTCGTCATTGACAATTGGCTGAGATGAATGATATGCTGAACTCCCTGAAGTAAAGGCTTCAAGATTATCGAACTTTGTCCTTGTATTACCAGTATATGTGACTGTGAATGTTCACAAGAAAATACCTGATTAAGATGAGAATCTGAATTTTCTTCTCCTCTATGTTCCCTCTCGTCAGAGCAGGCACCTTCAGGATGGGAGGTCTGTGGAGGAGTTGATTTGCGCATCTCATCAACAGGAAACTTACCCTCATTTTGAAATATTGTTGAACTTTGCTCTACTGCTTTCTGCAGAATTTCTTGTCTCTTCAATGAACAGTTCGCTACCTGAACTCACATCCAAAGCATCCTGCACAGTTCTCGTATTTTGGGGCAAAGAGCATAAGAGTAACTAACGAAAGGAAAATTCTCTTGAAATTGTTCCATTCCATCTTAATTTTTTTTAATTTTTATTAATGGTTAAAAAATTAAAAAAAAATAGTTAAATTCTAGCGATAAAACCATCAAAACAGGATATGTTTATGTTAAATTATTTTATTTAATAAAAAATTTATATTATATATTTTTAAACCTTAAAAGTTTATTAAAAAGCAAATCTAAACTCGTGTTTTAATTTTAGATTAAGTTCAGTTTTTAGGATGGTTTTTTGAAGCCTATGATAATTTATAAGATGTTTTATAAATATTTTAAGTAAAAAAATTTTAAAACTATAATTTTGAATAAAAAAATATAAACCTTCATTTTCTCATTAACACAATAGCTAAAATTTAAATAAAATAAATTATGAATCATTTTTTCATTAAAAAAACAAACAACATCATATATATTAAAAAAACAATCATCTAAATTTATCCAAATAAACTAGCACATATAAAGTATATATTAAGATAGCCTCTTTAAAAAAATATTTCTAATTATATTTTAAATTATGTTTATTTAAAAATATATTAAAATTATTTTTAATATTAATATATCAAAATTATTTTAAAATAAAAAAATTATTTTTTAAAAAAATTTTTAAAATATAAAAACAAACAGGTTGATTGGGAGAGTGGCTACGTGGTAATAAAGTGTACAGCCAGTCGCGCGACAGTAAGATGATATCACGTGATCATCTTAAAAGCGCACATGTCTGTAAGAACTAACTACAGATCAGGACCCCAACTATTTGATATTACAATCCTATCTCTATCCACTAAGGTTATTGTCTTGGGCAGGAATCTTAAGATATACTGTGAAACAAAAAGGATGGTTTATATGAAACCCAACACAATGAGAATTATATTTTAATATGTAAAAATATTCTGTTATTGAATTACTTTATTTTGAAATTATAGGTACCGATTTGAGAAAAATATGAAATATGGGGACTGCTTTATAGTTAACCTTTTCCAACCGTCTCAACTGCCTGATAATTTTACTTTAATCAAAGCGATCAAACGGTGAAGATCAAATCAGACCTCATCATCCTCAAAACACTCACAGACACGCTTCCATTTTCAGACAATCAACAGGCTCAGAGACAGACAACATACAAACTCCTACAGAGTTCCAAGGATGTCGTTTTGTTCTTCTATATCAACCCCACAGTCCCTGTATCTCCTATCTAAAACCAAGCCCATCATCAATGGAGGAGACTACAAGCTGGGCTCTCGCCTTAGAGCTTCTGCTGATGTCCCTGATTTTCTCTCTGCAGATTGGTATGCAAAATTCCTCTCTCTCTCTCACACACACAAAGTTTTTTGTTGGTTGAATTATCGTATTTAATTCCCTTTGAACTTTTTTTTGGGGGGGTTCAATTATGATGTATACATTACAGGCTTGAATCTCGAAGGAAGAAACCATTTGGCCCAAGATTAAATGTAACTTTCTGACCATAAAAAATGATCAAAGAAGTTAACTCTTTTTTTTTGTCGAAAGAGTATCAAATTTTATGTTAAACTCTTGTTATAGTTTAGTGCAGAAGAAGCTGTTAATTGTCAGCTTGATGCATTGAAGTATAATGATCAACCTCGTCAAGATTATGGGATTGAGGTCATGTATAGGGTAAATTCTAAGCACAACCCATGTTGATTTTTATCGTTTTTGTTTTTGTTTTTGTCTCTTATTTTTTTCGGAAGTTTTTTGGGGTTTAACTAGGCAGTGTTGGAAGTTGTGGCTAATATAATTATCTTATGTTTTTACTGTTGATAGTTTGCTGGATTTGATCCTTTCGAAAGGTCTACTTATTTTGGGCCCTTTTTTGATTTAGGGCAGGTCAGTGAATTCTGTTTAGAAACCTTTAATATCTTAGTCTGTGTGTTTGTACCATTGAATTCTACTCATGATTCTGTCATATCTTCTTGTGTTTGTGTGTTATATGTGTTAATTAATACCTCTTTTTTGGGTTGGCCAACCTAATTTCATTGCAGTTTGAAAGGTTTAGGAGGATTTTTCACCATTCGACATATCGAGTGTTGCTTGGTCACAAGGAGAGGAAGATCTTGAGCAGTTTGTTCGTGAAAGAGGTATGAGTTAAGACATGCTTCCATTTTGTTAGTAGTTCAATTTGATTGTTGCTTGACAAGCAAATGAGTTTGAGTGAGTTCACTAATGGATGCATATGTGCTGGCCAAAGAGGATTTTTGTCAAATTATGAGTCAGATTCTTCTAAATAAGATAAATGCTCTCTCTTCTGCTGTATATGTTATTTGTTTGGGTGTTATGGATGGAACAGAATCGATTCAAACAGAGGATATGGATTCGAGGGAATCGCCCTGAGGAGGAGGAAATATTTCAATTTACCATGGTTCAGGTAACTGTACCTTTTGCAGACTCGCCTCCCCTGTATAGATAAATCATGGTCATGGTTATCTTTTACGATGTTTCCATATAAGATTGCATTGACTGAGGATGGTACTCTATCAGTAGTTGTTTCAAAAACAATTTTGGATGATCTCATTAAAGATAGTCAGCGAGCCTTTAGAGTCATCGTTATGCATTATCATACTGTTCGCTTCAGACTTATTTTTACAGTCAAATGCAAGTTTTTTGATGTTATGCTCACTCAATCAAGTTGCGGATCCAAAAACTGTAATTATTTGAATTCTTAGATCTGACTTTCTTGTTTGGAAGCGATGCTCTTTTTGAGGACTGGTCATTAGGCTGGCTGGTAATCCAGTGACCTCCATCATATTGATGCAAAAGTCTTGGGAGGTCTAGCTTATTGGAAACCATGATACTTGCTCATTTTGCTCATCTTGCTTGCTAGCTAGCCTTCCGCAAAACTGTGTGGGGTTTAAGATTAGTGGTTTCATTCAGTCATTTTACTTTAGAATAATAATAATGTAGAGCTTTAACGCACTCTCCATAGTCATATCACCTCTTCTAATATGTCGTGGCAGAGAGTTGGTGGTTCATGGGATGGTTATTGGGTGACAGAGTCTCTTCTTCATGATGGAGATGCTTTTGCTGGTGGTTTGGCCTACTAAACATCAAACACTGATACAAAATGGTTTGACTGATGAAAAATCTGCTTTCCCTGATAATGAAGCATGGCATAGTTTGCCTGCTATCAAATCCCGGAACAATGTACATATATTATAATCAATTATTCTCTGACTTCTGTAAATGAAAGCTGTATATAAAAGCTTTTCAGAATAAAAGATAAATGTACTCCTTGGTTGCTTCTCCATGCATGTCCGTGCTTGGGTCTCATACACCTGGCCAAGCCTGGCTCTAGTATGGAACTCTACATGAAAGGCCAACCGGTGTAGCCTGTAACTACCAGTAATTATAACATAGGAAGGAAAGAGAGAGAAATGGGGGCGAGAGAAAATGATGCCTGGGTGCATCTACATTGTTATCCAGCTCCAGCTGATAATATTCTTCTACCTGGATATGAATTTCCCAATAGTTACGGTGGATACATCATAAAGCTTCTCAAACTCTTCTATCGAATCATGTGAAGCTATGCAATACCTGAAACTTGTCTACATTGCATAAACTCTTTTATGAATCATACAAAGCAATGTAATGCCTGGACCTTGTCTGACTTTTTGAGCAAGCACAGATCGAAGTTGACTGCAAGCTATACATGGCTGTTGAATATATGAAAGAGGGGGATTGGCATGGCCATAACATTCAGAGCATTCAGATCAGTGATTGTTAAAAAAGATGATGGGTATACAGGGATTTTGATAATATCTCCAAACAAAAAGCATTCATTGTCAACAACGCCTTGCTTATGTAATTGTCTTGCTAATTTTCAGGTGATTTGGGTTTCAAAATGAACACCCAAAGAAATTGGTACTGCTTCATGCACAGTATGAGATCACAAGATTGCTAATTGGTTCTCTGATCCGTCTGAAAGACAGCAAACATAATCTTATAAAACAGCCAGACACCTTCTTAGTACCTCAAAGAAAAACTGCAAAAATGTTTGTGCAACTGATTAGAACCATAATAACTCACTTGATCCACGAATTTAGCAGGTGATCTTTTAACCCATAATTTCATCAATAGTATCCATAGAACCTCAATATCAGTATCTGATATTGATAGTACAACTAAACCAAGGTAAAGTTAGGTAAATAGGCAAAAAGTGGATTCCCGACTTACTACTAGCTCTTTTAATTCTTTGTCTTAGTGATGAATTTTGTAAGAAGATAGCAGTCAGGCGGGGTAATGTTCGTGTAATAGTTCTGGATGGTATCTGTGATTTCAAATCCAAATTTCTTGTAAAAGCTGATAGCATCTTCATTGTTTGTCTGCACGTGCAAGTACATCTCAGAAATATGTTGCTTTGAGCAGAGATCAATAACATGATTCAACAACTTTGTACCTGCGCAATCACCAAATTCGATCAGTAAAAGCACATGCCAAATCTTTCATTCAAAAATCTTTGCTTTCTGTTCTGATTTCAGAGGAATAAATCCAAAAACCAGAGGACTTTTTAACAAATGGATTTCAACCGTTCATAATTGTAAAGTGCAATAGAGTTCACGATACTTCATGATTCTTATTTTATATAGTGACTCCACAGCTAACAATTTGCAAAACCTATTAGGCCAGGAGGAAATACGAAACAAGGAGGCAGACAGAAAACAAATAAAGGAAGTTAAAAATGTGTTTAGCAATAACTGGTTCAGGTTTGACGAGTAGATTTCAGCCTTTTCTTTATGCACTTTTATTTGAGCATCACTCATTCTCTGAATTAACAAAGATGGTTTGTGCATCTGAATCAAGTGCATAATCAAAAAGCATGATTTCTACCATAGGAGGAAGATCCATGATTTGCTCACCAATGCCTAGGCCGCGATATGGAGCTAAAACACCTAATGTCATGATATAAACACGTAGGCCTCCGCCTTCTTTCTTCTCCAGTCGGCAAGCAATTGACCCGACACAGATGTCACTGTAATATGCTGGAAAAAAAAAAGTTTAATACAATTGACTTTCCATGAAATGTTGCCCTCCAGCATTATGTATTGAGATGACGTGAACATTGCCACACTTCATGTATCTTTAAATTATGTGTACATCACATTTTCACTCATCTGTGTGGTACATGTCTTAAAAAATGGAGGAACAATTAATTACAAACACTGCAATGTTTATTCTATAGTGCACTTAGATCTCCACGATGGATCCATAACAGAAAGACATGTATATTTCAGAACATAAATCCAAGAAAAAATATTTGGAAGTGCTCAAACTACATTATTAAATAACATGATACTGCTCAATGGTCATCAATTCGTTAAGAAGCCAATGGCTTCAAAAAGCATCCTGATAGACAGAATACACAACTTTTCCAACTGATACTAAAAGCTTGCAGTTTGGGATTTTCACAATACATGAAAACCTCTTAGCACACAATTATCTCCCACTTAAAGGCAATGAAATTCACAAAATCAGAAATCGTTCCATGCACTGAAATCCATAAATTCATGATCTATTGAAAAAATCAGTATAGCAAGAAACTAAAAGGCAAGATAAAACAGACTTGTTAATAAAATCAATGAAATTCAGGAACATACACCATTCAAGATATTTTTTAAAAATCATGATATCAGATGATCAAATTAAGAAGTAATCAAAACTAAAAGACTTGTTCATTTGTATTTAACAAAGCTGAAATGTCAATCCTAAATATTAACATTTTGCCCCAAAGGAAATGGGTATAAATTTAAAACAATCATTGGGATAGAGTTTGAAATGCTCTACAATAGAAAATAAATGCTTGTCAAATGAGCTTATTAACAATTAGGATTTTGAGATGATAAGCAGCTATCCACAAAAAAATGGAAAAGGACTAAAAAACATTTTACTGAACCTATAAAACCCATAAATGAATAGAAGAATGGAATCAACACATTATACAACAATCACCAAAACATTGCAAAAAGAAAGGAAAGTTGGGTTATTAAAGAACCCAAAGAAAGGCTAAAGTTACATCGTCAGACTCATGCCAAATTGGTATAAAGAAACTAAATGGCCTCCTATGAGTTCATGGAGAAAATAACCCATGACGGAAATTGAAAGTGAACAAATATCAAACACGTAGGTCACTCGAGTTGGGTTGTTTCTTTCTTTCTTTTCATTCGCATTTCACATACATTAACATGGTCAGCGCTATCAAATAATCAAAAACATTTAACTAGAACTATAACAAACACCAACACCAACTTCCCGTTATTGACAAAAGCAGAAACTCAAAGAATAAGCACTTTGTACTCTTAAATCCAACACCAAGTAATCACAACCTAGACCAGTTCATTAGAACTCGGCTTCCATACAACATTTTAAGAAGCAAAAACACTTTACAAACTGAGAAAAATCCCAGAAACACTCGAAAAATCAACAAGAAAATCCAAAACAAAGAACAAAACAACAAACCCATTAAAGAAACCAAAACACAAAAAACCCAACAACCCATTTCACAAAATCAAAATCAATAATCAAAAACCAAAAAAACAAACAAACAGAAAATTAAAAACAGAAAAGACACACACATATATATAGAAAAAGAGAAAGAGAGGGGCATATAAACCTAGCTTGGTGAAATCGCCAGAAGCGAGGGCATCGGCGTAGTATTTGTCGTTATAACGAACAGGGAAGAGAGTAGTGTTTAGTTTCTTAAGCTGCATCAAGTTCTTGTCTCTTACTCCATCTAGGGATATTGATACTTCACGCCCTGCCCCCATTTTAGATTTCTAACCAAACCCAGAGGACAAAACCACAAAGATTTGAAATATGGGGTATATAAGGCTGCTTGTGAATTGGGGTTTTGTCTTTCTTTTTGACAAGCTGTGGTTTTCTAGTTGATTCTCTGAAATTTCTGTTTGGTTAGTAAGAGAATTCTGAAGGTCCAGTGGGCTTCATTCCAACTCTAAGATCCAATACAAAAAGATGATTAAGTTTCAGTTTTTCTGTTGGGCTTTCAAAATGTATTGGGCTTTTCTATCTATTGAGATCACCGTGGCGCCGATCGCTTTTCCTTTTTTGCCCCCCATGTAAAAAATATTATTTAATTAGTTAAATAGATTTTGTCTTTTGCACTGCACCTATAGTTTCAAATCTTGATTTTATAAAAGTTAAAATAATATATTATTTATTTATTTTTTCTTACAATAATTTCAACTAAATATATATTTTTTTAGATTTAATTTAAAAAATCTCACCTAAAATGCTTTTCTTAAACCTAATTTTTTATTAAATTACAACTATAAAACTACCATGATATTGAACATGCATTAAATCTTAATTTACATTGGAGTTTTGATGTACAAAAACTAATTCGAGAATAATTAGAGAAGTAATGATGTTATTTATATAAATATAGTTATAAAATCTGGTTTGGTTTAGTAAAAAAAAACTTGGGATTCATCACTCAAATCTTAACCTAAATTACATTTTATATCAAATCAATTTTGTTATTAAAATAATATTTTTTTAATAAATAAAAAATAAAAAGATATTGTTTTGAGTTTTTTTTTTAAATCAAATGCTCAAATCAACTTATCAACTCATGAATTAATCTATCTAAATAGAGATATATTTGAGTATTGGGTTAGGATAAAGGTTGAGTTGGGTCTTATAACCATATCTTGTTATTTTATTTTATTTTTAGATGTGATGATGAATCGATTAATTTTTTTAATTTTAGAAGAAAGCAATCTTTTATTTTTCTTTAATCTTCCTGATTTTTTATATAATAAGGAAATTTCATAAAAATTGTTTCAAATGAGTAGCTTTACTGACTAAACTAGTTAATATTAATAATTTAAAATTATATTCATAATTAAAAAAACTTTCTTCAATTTTTATTTTTAACAATGAATATTATTAATAATATATCCAAATATTTTACCCCCCTATCCCATCTCATATCTACAGGTTTCAAGAGAGTAAAAAATATTTTCTTACAGAACATATGCAAAAATTACAAAATAGTAGAAAACAGTAAAGTTTCCATAGGATGAGACAAACATGCTAGTCCAAAGGAGGGAAAGAAAAAAAAAAAACAAATTAGTGATGACTCTAACGAGTAGAAATAGGCACCCATTTGATTCCTTTCAATAATCAAGCAATATTGCCATTTAGCCATGAACTACAACATCCACACATATTCCAACAACCTGCTAACATTTATATGCATTGGGAGGATCATTGTTCTTTGGGTATCAGGGTTACTGTGATTGGAGAGGAGTTCTTGAATTTTCAGGAAATGAGATTTCAGAAACTATCCTGTGCTTCTGAAGAGCGTACTTGGATCTTGGGAAATGCTTATACTTTTATCGAAGTACCTAAGCTCACAGTGCGGTTTATGAACAAATCGGTGAAAGGATTAATTGGTATTGGCATGTCCATCAACCTAAGCCTGACTTAAGGGTGATTTCCTACTTATCCCATTTCTGAGATTTTCACATTCTACTTTCATGGTAGTATGATGCTACACAATTCATTTGAAGATGGACATTCTCTAAAGGAACAATTAGACGTATAAGTAAATAGAAGTTTAATGATGTTTTTGCTGCGGTGCAACCTGCTATACGCCGCGTTGCCAGACCATGCCGTATGTAAAGCAACTGGATCAAATTATTATGTTTAGAGCAAGAGGGAAGCCAACTCAATTTTCCTTCTTGGTATTTTTGTTTCCTTGAAGAACCATGCACCAGATGGAGAAAAGGAAGTCAGCAGGATTCTGACAAGAGATGAGAAGTTCAATTTCAGAGCTGCACATTGGGCTGATCTTCATGGTCTTTTATACAAGGCACTGCCAGAAGAAGTGTTCTAGTGGGGTCGTTTGTACCTTTGCTTCAGCACTTCTGAAGACAAAACCTCGGTTAAAGTTTAGGCTAAAGTTCTTCAAACTGAAGAGATTATTGAGATAAATGGGGAGTTGCTTGTTGCAGCAGATGGATGCCTCTCTTCAATTCGGAAGACATTTCTACCTGATCTGAAATTGAGGCTTATTGAGATTACTAAAAACTTTTTGCATTTCATGATAATGTTTTGCTGATATGATTCATACCAGTTAATGGTAAGCATTACTTGTTCGGCAGGTATTCAGGTTGCTGTGCCTGGAGAGGAGTTCTAGACTTTTCGGGAAATGGGAATTCAGAATCTATCATGGGTATCCAAAGGGCGTACCCAGATCCTCGAAAATGCCTATACTTCGATCTAAACACTGGAAGGATCGCTGGGCTTTATGAACTCCTTAATGAAAGGCTCAACTGGATTTGGTATGTCCATCAACATGAGCCTGGACAGAAGGTGATTGTCTGCTCTTACCCTAGTCTTTAGATTTACATGTCCTCAACTCCATAAATTTACCTCTTTTTAACTGGCCACAGTCCAAGTTTCCAGCTGCGAAAAGGTTATAGTTTGAAGATGGATTAGGGATCATTAGACCTCAGTTTCTTAAGGATAAGGAGTGCTAAGAAACATTAACAATGGGATGAAATATTGAAACTCGTCGTAATGATCTGCAGCAGTTAAACCAGCTAGAGTCTAGAGCTGATATAATAACTTGGAAGCTTTTACAGGGAAATTCTGTGACCATGTAAGTAAGCAGTGACATGATAGAAAACATGTACCAAGAAGCAGAGAAAGTTTGGGTCCTGAATTGGTGAGAGTCACCGGAGAAACAAAGGAGCCTTTCATAAATATCATATATGATTGTGATCCTCTTGAGCAAATCTTTTGGGACAACGCGGTATTGATTGGAGATGCTTCTCACCCTACAACTCCTCATAGAGTCTGGAGTGCAAACATGTCAACTTTGGATGCGGCCGTTCTAGGCAAAAGTATTGAGAAGTGGGGAGCAGAAAACATACCTTCAGCTCTTGAAGAATATCAGCACATTAGGCTAACAGTCACTGCGAAACAAGTCCTGCATTCACAGAGAGTGGGTCAAATCAAGCAAGGCTTAGCTCTTCCTGATAGTAAACCTTTTGATCCGATGGCAGCAAGTGCAGAGGAAAGTGAAGAGCTTCAGCGGATACATCTGCCTTTCTTTGCTAGTGCTCCTTTGTCAGTTGATTGATGTCAGTGCTCCTCGTGATTAAGACAAACTTCATTCTCCGCAGCAGTACACTCTAGGGTTCTCATGCTCTTTCTTTATTTCTCAAGTCAAATCCTTTTTTGTGTTTTCAAACACTGTGTATAGATTCATATATCAATGTAAACAAGCAAGGCCTGTGTTTAAATAGAATATAGCAAAGTTGTATTTGATGAGACGAACACTCTGAGTGCAATTAGCAGTAACAATCTACAATAAGAGGGTGCTCTGCAATTTAACTTAACGGCACATAAAACACTCTAACCAGATTAGGGTAAATTATAAGGCATCTTGCCAGAACATTATTAGCTTACAATCACTAGCTTATTTATTTATTTATTTATTTTACAAGCACTGTTAACTTTCTTCTGAAACTCTGCACGGAAAATTACACTACCGAGTGGCCTCCACGACTCAGAACAACTCGTATCATGCAAACGACTACTAAAATAACAGTGTACATCAAACACTAAGAATATTAAACGCCCACCCTGCAATTGGCAATGATGCTTTGTGCCCTCCACCAAAGTTTATTTTCAAATAGACAAAGCTTAAGACTAGAAGAGAAAGCATTACATTTCAACTCAAGTGTTTACAAGCCTACTACCATTGAATTAATAAAATACAAAGTTCATTTACGATACAAAGCATATATCGGGCCCCATCATAACTGATTTTTTGCATTCCGAGAAGAAAAACAAATTACACTGATCTTGCAGGCCAGGTTGCTTGAGCTGACATAATAATTCCAACAATCACTCCAAACAACCCCAGAGCACTACCAAAGATCTCAATCACAAGAATCTTCACAAAAAGAGATGAGTTTTGGGCATCAGACAGAGCACAGCTGCTTCCAATTATACCCACGCATAATCTGTTCCGCCAAAACAGAAAAAGAAAAGCATACATAATTAACGGAAATTATAGATTGGTGAATCATGATGACACTAATGCCCACATAATTAAAATGGTCACAGTTTTAACCACAAGCATGCCAGCTGTTCATAAAATTTTCATGTTATATACTTCATGATGCATAGCATATATTTCAGTAGAAGATAAAAGCAAAACAGATGAAGATACTAACCCGCAGACAAGGTTTGCAAAGCCCACAATAATCCCAGAGGCAAAAATTGCATATCCAGCTCTAAGAGACTCGGGGTCATAAATCTGTGAAGCTGGAACACTCTCTAACTTTGTTTGTAGAATAATTGCTACAATAACGCCATATATAGCAACAGCCTCACAAAAAATTACACTGAGAAACACAAACAATTGAGCAAGTCACTGTTTGAAGGCATCATTTAAATTTCATAAGTTCAATTACCATGTAAGATAACTTCACAATCAGAAAAAATGCACATTTTGCAATCACTACATCCTGCAGAGGTGCGTGAAACTCAAAACTTGATAGAACTTGAAATTAATATGAGCAACAATAATCCAGTTATATAGCATTCTTCTCGCAAGAGATGTTTCATTCATGAAATGGCACAGCATTGCATGTAGACACACACTTTGAAAGGGGATTGAGAAGACTAGGGAAAATAATTGAACTAATAACATTTAGAATCTAGCTAAATCAGCAATACATTCTTGAATGAAAAATGCACATTTTGCAATCACCACATCCTGCATAGGTGCATGAAACTCAAAACTTGATAGAACTTGAAATTAATACGAGCAACAATAATCCAGCTATATAGCATCCTTCTCGCAAAAGATGTTTCATTCATGAAATGGCACAGCATTGCATGTAGACACACACTTTGAAAGGGGATTGAGAAGACTAGGGAAAATACTTGAACTAATAAAATTTAGAATCTAGCCAAATCAGCAATACATTCATTTCAAAGCTAAACGAGAAACTCTCCTTAATTCTTCTATTCGATGTGTAAAAATCATCTGCTGGGCTCTCAAGAATTGTAACAAGAATGAAGATGCTCTAGCTACCAAGTATAAATTCACAAGAAACTAAATACAAATTGTGCACAACCACCTATAAACGCACACCTCAAGCCATCTTTGCACAAGACATTAATAAATACAAATTGCGCACAACCACCTATAAACGCACACCTCGAGCCATCTTCGCACAAGACACTAACGTTAGCTTCCCGATATAACCTTCCAAAGTTCCTACTCGCAAAAACATTTTTGAAAACCGCTTCTCTAACTAGTTCAAATCATGGTGATTCTGATAACCAATTCACTAGTCCAAGATTCTGCAACCCAACACAAAAGCATTCAGCCCCACCACAGCACCACAGAAAGCACATACAAGTAACATAGACAGCACAGATCCACACCAACTCCTCCATCCCAAAGCAAAAATTTCTCCTCCAACCACAAGCTTCTTAGTGCATTTAAATTTCTCACTAACGAAATGCAGACAATACTCATCAATTTTGATTCACTTCTTATAGCCCACTACTAATGCAAACAACATTGGATGCCAAAAACCAGTTTGTAACCCAAATAGAAACTCAAATCAATCAATCATCATCAACCAAAAAACCCCCACAAAAAAAATCAGATTAAAATAAAATCCATAAAAATCAACAATTAAACTTGAAAAAAAATCAAAATTCCACCACTTTACACCAAAATCAAATTGAAATAAAGAAACATAAAAGAAAATTAGGGTTTAAAGAAATTTTTAATAATCACCTGATGAGATTCTTAGAAGTAATGCGAGGAGCCTTGATTGCAGCACCAATTAAACTACTCCCAGTTATATAAATCCCCCTATGAAAAACACCATAGAAATCACATAATAAATAATTAATCAACAAAACATCAGGTTCAGCACACCAAAATTAACAAGTCACAGTGGTACCAGGCGGCGCCCAGGACTGAGACACCGATGGCGATGGCGATGCCTACGGCGGAGAAAGTGTAAGGAGAGATCCTAACGAGTGCATGCGACCATGAGCTTGACATTTTCGTGATTTGATAATTTGCGGAGGTATTTTATTCTCCGATCTGATTGGGTTTTATCTTTGTGGAGAGAGCACCTGTCGAGTATGTTAATTATGTTTGGGTAAACTACATTTGCATCCCTGTATTTTTACGTTTTACAATATAATCATTTTTGCGGTTTCAAGAACTTCAACGTTGGTCCCTAATCTTTAAATGATCGAGGAAAGAAAATAGTTTAACAAGACATATTTTTACATGACGGGAAAAAAAAATTTCGATTGCTTTTATTTTTTAATTTTCAAGTTTTACGCTAGTTTATGTGCTCGAATTTAATAATTATGTTAGAATTATGCTTCTTCTTTTTAAATTACAATCAAAGATTATATTATTGTTGCACTTTTTTAATATAAAAAATTATCAAGGTATTTTTTATAATTTTTTAAAAAAAAAAACTAAACATGTAGGGATTGATTTTATATAACTTAGTTGACGTGATATATTTAAACAACTAAAATAATTAATAAAAATATAATTTAACTTAAAAAATTAGAATGAGATTTTTTTTTAATATTAAAACAAAAACATATAAAATCACTTTAACATTAAAAGATAAAATTAAAAAATAATCCAAGTCACCATAATTAACCAGTAAAATTTATTACCAGAGTTATGAGAATATAATAAATTCATAAAAAAACAAATTAAAATAAATTATAAAATTATATATTTAGTAAATTTAATATTAAATGATAATTTTTTTTAAATAACATAAATGATTAGAGTGAAAAAAAAATTATTTTTCATTGTTAATTACTATAGTCATGAATCAAATTCTTTTAGTTCTTGCTACTATATTACACATTAGGGATACATGAAAAGAAATATTTCACATTTAAGATTAAGGTTTGGATTTTGGAGGCTGGAGGTAGAACAACTTCATCCAATCCTTAAATTATTTTTAATTTTTTAAAAAAATATTAATAAAATATAATCACATGCATGGATTTTAAAAGAAGAAATAAATGAAAAGATAACAGAAGTCTTGTTTGTTGTATCATGATCAAGGGGCCATGTATAATTTTGATACCTAATCTATTATTATAATGAATCAATTCAGCATCATATTAATTTAGAGTTGAAATCAAATCAAATAAAAAAAATTAAATGTAATTTAATTTATTTACTAATTCAGTTGACTTGATAAGATTCAGTTATAAACCTAATTATTTTTTTATATATTTTTTTATTAAAATAATATTATTTTAATTTTTTTTAAAATACTCCAATTAATGCAATTACTGAATCAAAACCTGATAATTCACCAGATGTTAAAACCACGGGGCTATGTTTAAACTTTTTAAAAACTTAAAAATTGATATGTTTTTAGTAATATCTATCCATTTTAAATCAACGACGCAACAGGCCAGGCCCAATAGAAATATTAAGAAGGAAAAGGCTGAAAAATCTGGCTCATGGACCCAATCACACAAGCACAAAACCACATCCGCGGATAGAATCTTGAGTATATTACAATCTAGTCCCTATAATTTAACAAAACTAAACAATTAATCCATACAGTTTCAAATGTTTGTATATTGCACAACTATATCCTTGAATCCCTTAATAATCTAGCCTATTTGTCAATTCCTTATTTTTTCTTCCTAATTTATTTATTTTAAAAAACAGGATAAGAAAATTAAGTAATTAAAACATGAGATTTTTATTAGAAATGGAAAATGATCTTTTTAAAGAATAAACTACTGAATCGAATGCTGGTTTTTGGACTTTTTAATTATTGTTAGTATTATAGGAACTGATTAATTAATTTTTAATTTTAATAATATATATATATATATATATTCCCTTCTCTTCAATTGTAGAAATTTTATCATTCGTTTTCCTCCCTAATTCTCTTATGATGGGATTGGTATTGATTCAATTACTATATCTCGGTGTCTTTAAAAATGTAATTGAGTTATCTCAGTACTCTTTCTTTGAATTTTATTTTTCTATTACAAATCTCACCAATAACTCATTAAATTGATCATAAAAAGAATCAATTAAAAAAATCAGCAAAACTTAATTTTATCATATCTAATTTAACATCAATCAATCGAGTATCAAATTTTTTTTCAACAATGCGAGAATTCTATAACAAATCAATTGAAATACATTATCAAACTCAACCTTAAATTAATCTAATGTAAAATGGTCAAATTAAAAAAAATAACAAAAAAAATCTAGAAGTATTCGATAAAAAATCAACAAAATTAACTTNAAAAAAATAACAAAAAATAATCTAGAAGTATTCGATAAAAAATCAACAAAATTAACTTTGATTTTGTCAAATTAAACATCAATTAAGTATCATATTTGTTTTCCAACACTGCAAAGATCACATATCAAGTCAACTTAAATAAATCACTAAATTTAAATTTAAATAAGTTTAATATAAAAAGATTAAATTAAAAAAAATCAAGTAACAAAACAAAAGAAAAAAAAAGTAATTAAAAAACTTTACTATTGAGGTGGTTCATTGCATGAACAATGCTTTCATCCCAAGTTTAGTTGTATTGATAATTGAGACTAGTTCTTTACTTTATAATATGATATTTAATATAATTTTATCCCTTATAATAGATGGATTATATAATTTGTTTTTCTAATTGTTTTCTGTTAATTACTTTTTTGATATTTCATCTATTTATTAATAAGATCATTTCGTCCATTTCTATTAGCAACACTAAAGAAAAATATGTTTATAATTTGTAAATTTTAATTTTTTTCTAAAAAAATACAGATAATTAATTATCAATTAAGTCCCTAAATATATCTTTCATGCGATTCATTTGAAAGATTTATGCATAAATTGATTTTGAAAGAAAATTTTCTTTAAATAAATACAAAAAATATAATAAATGTGAAATTCAATAAAAAAAAAACATATACAGAATTCGTATTTTCTAACTGCAACTAGCTATTGAAGCAATTCCTGAAAAATTAATATATATATATATATATGTAGGAAGTATGTAGCAATAAAAATAACAATCAACTACTTGTAAAATTTTGATTTTTTTTTTATATGGAATATGATCGTATTGATTGAAAATAGTACTTTTATTCTCTAATTCATGGAAAGTGAACTTATTGGTAATTTTCAATAATAAGAAAAGAAGATATATAATAACATTTTCAATTTTAATTTATTTTTTAGTAATTTTCAGAAACAATTATATTTATTATGCATTAAAATAAATGTGATTTTATTCAAATTTTAATGTTACATAGCATTTGATTGGATCTTAGAATCTTGATTTTTTTTTCATTGTCTTAAAATTAGTCTTAATATTTTTATACCATGTAGACATGTAACGCATGCACTAAAATTATATACTAGTATATTAAGAAAATATGAAAAAAAATTGACATGGATTACTTAGGTGGATAAATAACTCTCGGAGTCTCAATGTAACTTCAATTCTCCTCCTCTACCCTATCTCCGAAGTCGAATGCTACTAAACCTCTTGGCTTCTGCATTTTTTTTTTTAAAAGAAGCTCATGTCTAAAGAGTTTATCAGCTGGTAAAACCCTAAAAACTTCTTTCCATATATATGCTTACAATTTAGCCGGCTCCAAACAAGAACAACAGCAGTCTCTTCAGGTACTTTTCTTCTTCTTTTCATGATAAGGAACTATACTACTTACAGCACCATCTCCTTCGTATTTATATAGAACTTGAATATTTTTGTTATATTCTTGTTTTTATAATATTGATTATCTTAACTAGTGTTTTTTACATTAATTTTTAACTCAGTGGTTGCTGTTGTTCATGGAAAGTCCATCCAAGTTGATGGCAATGAGTTCTCGTCGAGACACACGTATTATCCTCTCCTCTACACGTGATATGTTGAGCGGTCTCCCAGACCAAATTATCTATCATATTTTCTCATTCCTTGGTGCTAATGATACTGCACGTCTTGGTGTAGTGTCAAAAAGGTTTAATCAACTATGCACATCTAGCCCTTACCTGAATTTCGTTGCGGATTTTGATTCTGAATATTCTGATCCTAGCTGTTTAAGAACAAGGTATACAGATTTCTGTTCTTATGTCAATAAAGTGCTGCGATGGCGCGAAAAGACTGGAGGAGGGCTACAACGTTTGCATGTTCATTGGTACTCCTGCAAGCAAATAAGGTTTGATATTGGAGAGACTGCTGTTAATTCATGGGTTACTACTGCTACAAAGTGTGGAGTTGAAGAACTTGACATGCTAGTCCATGTAGACCCGTGGAGAGGCTATTCTTTGCCGGATTGTGTTTATAACTGTGAATCTTTGACGGCTTTGAAATTGAATTTGCAGATGGAGAGGTTCAATTTTCCAGTAGTAGGGTGGGACTGGCTCAAGGACCTGTGGCTAGATTCAGTTACCGTAGAGGATACATATTTTGGACAGAGGATTTCTGAATGGTGTAAATCTCTTAAAAGGCTAACTCTCGAGGATGTTGATGGCATTAGTGGTGGTCTCAATATGACAACTTCATCTCTGGAAGAGTTGACAATAAGTGGTTGCGATTTTGGTTTTACTGGTGGGAATTTTAACATATCCAGCTCATCTTTTAAGGCTTTGACAGTATACAGGTGCCAGTTTAAAGCCCAGAGGCATGTTAAACTGAACTGTCCATCTTTGGAAAATCTGACAGTCCATGACTCTGAGTTTGGAAAATGTTTTCTTTGTAAGATAAGTTCTGAATCTCTTGAGAAACTAAGAGTCTGCAGGTCTAGTTTCCTTGAAGCCTGCCATTTCCGCATCGCTTGTCCATCTGTAGGCCAAGTCATGATTAGCAGCTGCAGGTTTGCAGGTACTTGCGTTCTTAACATCAATAGCTTTTCCCTTCAAGACTTGACTGTGTCAGAGTGCAACTTTAGCTCTCTAGGAAGTGCTTCGCAATATTTGCCCCCAGTAAAAGACTTCCAAGCAGTTCCACGCCTCCGCAGGAACATCATTGTCAAGGCTGCAAACCTTAAGAAATTGAATATAAGCTCCTCAGATGAATATTCATATGAATTTCCTCTGAAAATTGATGCTCCCAAACTCAAGGTCTTATGGTGGGCTGGAGATCCTGTAGATTTTAGTTTTTTGAAGGAGGACATGTTTATGTCACTAACGAGCGCAAGGATCTATATTGAGCCTTCTTGTCAGCATAAGAGTGTGGAATCTGATCGTCATTGCAAGCGTTCAAAGAGTTTAATCTATTGTGCTGCCAAGCTCCTTCAATGTTTAAGTGAAGCCACATTCTTGAGAATAAATACCTGGCCTATTGAGGTACCTCCTAACACATTTTGTTCCTGTTTCTGGGTTTTGTTAGATAGCACCATCGCCTTTGTTTCTTTCTTTTTGTTCCAAAGAACTGGTGACCATAGGCTTTTTTATGCCGCAGATTTTCTTTATGCAAAATGATTATCCCATAGTTTTCAAGAACCTACAAAACTTGGTACTGCTATCTGATGGTTCACTTGCTGAACAAATTCATGTCATCGCCTCCTTTCCCAAGGGAATGCCCAACCTAAAGAAACTAATAATAAGTTGTTTCGTTAAATCCCATGAGCTTTCTGATCCAAATGTAAGTCTTAGAGCACTCTTAGCCCTTGACTCTTTTCTCCTTATGGAACACATTTCAGTTGTTCATCTCTTAAACATTCTCCTTTTTCTCTTCGTTGTTTCAGTTGATTTATTGCTTGGGCTTGAATTCAAGGAGCTTTAATGTGACAGAAGTCAGTCGGGATTTGAAAATTGTAAAGATAGAAGCTGGTCAAGCTCAACAGTGTATGCAGAATGATGGGAGGAGAAGATTAAAGCTTTAGCTCAAGATTTTATTTCAACTCAGGCAGAAGTATATTTCTTACAGTATGGTATTTAAAGTTCCTTAATTATCTGACAACCTTTCCCTACAATCCATTAATAAGTACACCAAGAAAAGCTACTCTTGGATTCTAAGGATCATAGAACTGTCACTGTCCCCTTCTGACTTATAATTCTGAGACAAATCTTCTTCTTCAGCTGGCCATGTCCATATCTCTCCACCTATATGTTTGGACAGAGTTTCATCACCTGAATTTAAGCACATTGATAGAGTCGAGGGCAGAGTTACATCTCCACCACAGTAAGGCTTGTAACTCCAGCTGGTAGTCTTAAATTCCAACGAGAATCAAACTTTTGAGAAATGCGCTTGTTACCAAGTAGCATTCGATTACCATCTCGAGTTCTTGTTTCAGAATAACAAAAATTCCCTTCAAAATTATAATAGAAATATTTATTTTCATGATTTTATATCTGTTTTTTCAATTAAGCATGTTTTTATTTTTATTTTTTTAATCTTGAAATACTAGTAACCACTCCATCTTGTTGGGGAATCCGACCGGTGATGTTCTGATACTTGCTCATAGGAGGCCAAACACACTGACACAATATTTAACGTGGTTCGGCAAAACCGCCTACATCCACGGGAGAAGTCAATATATTTAGAGATAGAGAAAGAATACAAAACAAATACATGGAGGAGAATGATAACTTCATTCTACTCTACTCTCAACCCTCTCTTTGCTGTCATTACAGCTGCTGTTGCAGCTCTCTCTTCCTCTCTACTCTCTTCACATTCTCACAATTCTCTTCTCTCGTTTTGCTCTCTAACATATGCCTCTATTTATAGGCATTCATGGAGGCTTTTCTTCAACAAAGGTGGCTGCCAACTCCAACTCTTCTTCAACAATGGTGGCTGTCAACCTTTGACATCTTGTATGAATGCACATGTTTGGTGCAATACCAAATGGTTGTTGCACATTAATGGCAACCAACCTAACAATCACCCCCTTTGCCATTCATGTAGGGCAACTGTCCTCTTTTTTCTTCAACACAAGCTTGCATCTTGCAGCTCTTCCAAGCTTTCCATTTTGAGAGCGTTTGTGGCCAAGTTTACAGGTACTTACCAAACCTTTCAATCATTAGAGTAACCTAAGCACACCTTTTCTCACACAAAAGGATCACTATAACCAGATGGTCTACCACATCACATCTGAATAGTGTTAACGCTTGTCTCTGGAACAACATTCCCCTTCAACCATGCTCGGTCCGGAATGATTCATCAAGCCTCACACCAAGGCTTACAACACCCCCTCAAATGGATATTTCAAGTGCAACAGTCATTATCTGAGTATCTCAATACGATCACAAGCTCACCACTCTTCTAAGAGTTTACTCATCCAGGAGTTGCGTCTGCCCTCTGTTCCACCCTATGAACCACGCCTTACTTCTCCATGAGTCTCCCACTCTTAGTCTCAAGAGTCCAGGTAGCTTTCCACCTTTAACCATGGGGGCAACCCATAAAATGTTGATCCATATCTATCTTCATACTCTGAGTATTATAATGTCATTACCAAGCCCACCACCTTGACAAGAGTCAACTTGTTCCCGGAACCTGCGCATGCCCTTCTACTCCTTCATAGCAGCCGCGTCTTAATGTTCCACAAGTCATCCACTTATTGTCCAAGGCAAATGTCTTCTAGCTCATTGATCTTTAGCATGGGGGCAATATCCATGAAAGTCAATCCTGCATTTGTCTCCATACTCATCATAACCATTTCATTGGCTATCCATCTGTCCACTCATACCTAGCCATCATATTGGCTCTGGTGTGTTCTGAACTGAGCTCCTTTCACGGCCCTCACACCTTCTCCTGAGGTGTCTCCGCTCATCGTCATGCGGCAGTCTAATCATAGGCTCATCTCATAGCCCTCACACCTTCTCTTTAAGGTGTCTTCACCTTTTATAGGTGGTCGCATCCTTCTTCAACTAAGATGCTTCAAAGTGGCTCCATAAATTCTCTACCACCATGTGGACTATGGGAGAGATCACTGCCACTAATTACATAGAAAGAGAAAGTTGCGGTATACTCCTCGCAATCCTCCACCTCAATTTCTATGTTTGGAGCTTCTACGCCTTTTCTGCTTAACAGCTCCACCTACACCAACTCCCTTTGGTGTCTTCGCCTTTCATCATAGGCGGTTGCCTTTTATCACAGGCGTTTGCACCCCCTCAATTAGGTGCATCTGCAACAGCTCACCCTTCCATCTTTACATGCATTGAAAGGTCCTTGTTTGTTACCTTTATCAAGAGCACAAGAGACTTCTTGTTGTACAACTTTTTCATAGTCTCTGCTTTGAGCTTCATTTGGGAACTCTTCTTTTCCTTGCACCTGTTGTCTCATTACAGTACCTCGTTGGATCCTCCAGGTACTCCTACACAATCTTCGTGTGCTCTCGTGTAATTTTGGTTCTCCAGATTTCTCCCTATTCCTTGCTTATGTTTGACAGCAGCTCATCTTGTCATAATATCTATCCAAGTTAAAATAGGGTGCCAATCTTTATCCTTTTATTGTATTTCTCTTCCATTATCAGGGTCTTCATCAATTCTCCCCTCGAGAAATTACAGTCACCGAATCTAACTTTCTTGGAGAAATCATCACTCCATCAAATCCTTAATCATACGGAACCCAACTGTTCCTTTGTGTCGTCATCCTGCTAGTCTTCAACAGTTTCATAACAAACTGTCACATATACAAAAATAGTACCGTATGGATAATCCTTCCACTAAGCAAGTTCCCAGGAAAGATTGGAGGGGTCACACCGGTCCCGCTTAAAACTCAATCTCCTAAACAGAACTTCTTAGGCCATATCTATCCATCGTACTGTCTTTTCGTATATACAACCATTTGCTAGCCTTGTCGCGACATTTCTTTACAAGTGATAACTTCATTCTACTCTACTCCCAGCCCTCTCTTTGCTGTCATTACAGCTGCTGTTGCAGCTCTCTCTTCCTCTCTACTCTCTTCACATTCTCACAATTCTCTTCTCTCATTTTGCTCTCTAACATATGCCTCTATTTATAAGCATTCATTGAGGCTTTTCTTCAACAAAGGTGGCTGTCAACTCCAACTCTTCTTCAACAATCAATGGTGGCTGCCAACCTTTGACATCTTGTATGAATGCACATGTTTGGTGTAATACCAAATGGTTGTTGCACATTAATGGCAACCAACCTAACACATCTTCACTCTAGTAAAAAGTTTCCCTTTTCAGCATTTATAGTCTCCGGAGCCTGCGCTCATGTCCGAATCATCTTCTTCACCGAGACTTTCTTGTGAAACTGTGTCCATGTTTCAACCCCACATCAGAAGCCATTTTTCTAGCTTGACATGTTTCCTTGATTCCTTCCATTGCTCTGCTTCTCAATTGGATTCCTCTTCCTGAATTACAAATTGAAAGCGGGCAACAGAAAAGGTTCCCGATTAGAGGGACGAAATGCATCCAGAAAAGCTAGCCTTTGCCCCCTTTCTGCAATTTATCTATGGATAAATATTATGTCTCATGTGTTTTTTTTTTCCTAGTTTTATCCCCAGTATGTTTCCAATTTCTTGGAAAGCTAACTATATTTAATAATTAATTATTTGTTATTTGTTAACTTTTATTTTTTAAAATGTTTCATCTGAAAAATATTAAATTGATATTTTTTAATTGGTTTTCAAGAATTTTAATGGGATGTTATATATATATATATTCAATTGAAAAATATCACACATTAAGATATTAAATAAAATTTAATATTTTTTTAAAAGAGTATTTTCTGAAAAAGAAAACAGGTCTGACAAACAATATATAGATTTAAAGGCTTGTTTGTTTTTGTGTTTTAAATTTTTTTTAAAAAATATTTGCTTTAAAATAATGTTTTTTGGTATTTTCAAATCATTTTTATATTTTAATATAAAAAATAAATATTTTTAAATAAAAATATTATTTTAATATATTTCTAAATAAAAATATTATTTTAAAAAATTATTATTATTATAATTTCAGCACGCATAGGTATAGGTAAAGGTAGGAGGAGTCCAAGTCAGAAGAATCAAAATGCAAGACATGATGATTAATACTAATCACTCCCCCCCCGAACATGGTTTTGATTGATTAGTGCAACAATACCCACTAATTAACACGATGTAGCCCTTTCTCCAAACCTACACACAGTCCAGACAAAGAATTCTACCATCATGCATGGTCACTGCTGATCTTGAGTATTTACTTAATTAATTGGTCAGTAAATATGCTCCATGATTCATCCTAATGCTAGTTTAGTTTATTAATAATGATTTATTCGACTGAAAGAAAGAAATATCCGTCAAACAGTTTATACAGTAATTAAAATTAAGTTTTTTTCTCAAAAAAATTGATAAATCTCACCGTATACTAATTTTAAGTACCAAAATCAAAAGAATAAGGAAGGGATATACCTTGTTAATCATTAGTCAACTTCTCGAAGTTAATGAACGGGATTTCTAAAACATACTAATTTTATCATTGATAGTCTATCAATCTTGATGTGAGAGTAAACTAATTCATTAATGGCAATACACTCTGAAATCAAAAGGATTGATTTTGAGGTGGTATTGTGATTCAATGTTTTCTTTTTAATTTTTTTTATTGTTTTAAATATCAAAAACATATTTTAAAAAATAACTTCTGTCCCAGTCAAAACATATTCTAAAAGATTGAAGTGATGTTTTATCTATCTCACTTATTAGCAGAATTTTTAAACCTGATTTGATATTCAATTTAATCCAAAACTCAACTCAATTTTAATTTTTTATAAACCAAAACAATATTATTTTAATTTAAAAATAATAACTAATGTGTCCTAACAGAATTTTTACTTGGATCAGCAAGATTTTTAACTTCTTTTATTTTTTTTTTAAATTCAGGCCGATTCTAGTCTTAGAAAAACTAAATTTCAAATTAATCTGCTAGATGAAGCAAGATTTTAAAATTATGTCAGTCAGGTAATAATCAATGTTGTTATTACTAATAAAGAAAACAAAAGTCGTCGTGCGACCCATTCAATGAAACAAAAGAAAAGAGAGGGGTAATGTCAACTGCTAAAACAGCGTCTAAACAGCCATCTAGCTGCTAATTTGGGGTTGCGGCACAGCCGGTGGTTTGTCCTCAATATGCGTTTATAGTAATCTCAGTTTGGAAGGTGGCATGGCCCGATCAAAATTGAGGTTGAATCTCTGTTATCACTCCGTGCATTTTGAGCGTTTCGGATCAAGTTTCTAACTTCGTTGCAATTGAACATTGTGTCTTTTTTTTTAATTAAAAAAACCTATGACTTTAATGTTATTTTGCTATATTTATTATATATCAATAATAATATCCTTCTTATCTGATTTAATTATAGAATTAGTACATGTAATTTTATTTTAAATAGCAGTTTTAATTAAATATATTTTAACTGTTTTTTAGTTATCAACACATTGAATAACGGTTTTAAATAAATACATATAGATAAAAAAAAGGGGTGCTTTTATAAAAATCTATTTTTAAAATAATTATAACCATAAAAGTTATCATAATCACAATTACAAATAGATATTAAAAAAAAAAAAGAAGTGATCTTTATTAGATAGGCAGGGAAATGATATTATGGTGCATGCTATTTTTTAAAAATATTTTTTATTTTTTATATCAACATATCAAAATCATATATATATATATATATATATATTAATTTCATGTTTGTTTTTTTTAGTGAAACATGCTTCTAAAATATTCTCGGAAACAAAAACCAACAAGTAATTATACCATGTTTTATATCCCCAGACTAAACTACACAAGCACGCTTGATTCTGTATTCCCATTTGTCTCGCTACTTGAGGATGATTAATGTAGTTGTCGGCAGTAAACTATCCATCAGACCCATTTCTTTACGGCACCGATTAATCTTGAAATTCTTTAATAAATAAATAAATTAAACAATGAAGATTAGTTCTAGGGTTTACTCGGGACTAACTTTACAAAACAAATATTTGTTAAGCATGATGGAATCAACACTACTTTCTTCACTGAATATGCTCATTCTATGACTAAATAATTATTCCCAGATCAATAAATTGCTGTTGTGGTTAGAAGATGCCCTTCTGGATGAGATATTAGTATTTTAAAAAGAAGGTGCCCATCACTAGAAGAAAATATACCCAGGCTTGTGTACAAGCATGAGAGATCAGTTACTGTAATCCCATCATGCTCTGCGTCATGAAGAGAAAGAAACATAGGAAATGGCATTTCTTTATTAGGTAAGAAGAAGATACCTAACAACAAGAAACAGATGAAATGGTATTTCTTCCTTACCTAAGAAGAAGATACCTTATAATTGTATTGGAGTTTAACTAATCAGGTTTTAAATTTATTTTTAGTTAAAAATTACTGGTTTGAATATCATAAATTTTAAAATCATTAAAAAATTATATAATTATTAATTTTAAAACTCATGAAATTAGTCAAGATATATATAAATTGGCTCAAACATCTATATTAATTAAAAAAATAAAAAAAAAAGATACTAACCTCATTACAGATCAATTTAAAATTCTTAATGTTATAGAAGTAGGAATGTTGAATAGTAAACTAGAAGATATACAACATCTATTAAAGGCCATAATTTGATTTGATTTTAAATTAAACTAAAATTATAAGTTTAAACCACCATAATAATAAAACTTGGTATGACTCAAAGGATCAACTCTATGACTTGTTGATTTTGAGCCTAACTTGAATCGAGTTTAACTTGAAAATAGATTTTTTTATCAAAATTATGTTTATTTTTTTAATAAAACTATATTATTTTAATAAAAAAATATTAAATTTACCCTACCAATCCACAAACCGACTTTTTAATTAGGAAGTATAGCTATATATGATTTTCACGTATTGGCTGGGAACAACTGAGATTAATAAAGTTAATAAACATTTGAATTTATTTTCATATAAGATTCCATTTTACGAGATTGGGATCTAAGCCAACAACAAAAATATACCAAATTTGTCCTACCTTCAATTTACAATCAATAAATTTTAAGCCTTTTAGACTATTTATTAAACTATTTGTAGATGGATACATCCCATCCCCCAAACAATCATGATTAATTAATCTAGAACCTGGAAGAATCAGCCGTTGAGACGCAATCAACACTTCCTTAATTTTAACTACTAATTAAGCCAACATCACCGAATATACCTTATTCAGAGTTAATGATGCATGAATGAGAATATAAATTTAATTTTTAAAAAGAGCTTTGATTAAGAGGGACAACTGCAAATTCTAAATCATAAACGAAACTGATTTTATTTTTTAAAAAGATATAAGATGCATGAATAAAAAAAAATTAACAATGTAAGCTTGAGCCCGTGCTATATGCGCTATAATTAAAATAATTATGTTTAAAAAATAAAAAGACAATTACATCTCCAGTTAAATATGGTAATGGCCATTTATGGGCCATGCAAAAAACCAGAAATACCCTCAACAGCACCGGAGTCATTGGTTTTTAGAAAGAATAAAAAAAAATAATTACACTCTCACAGTAAATTGTAAAATATAGCTGTGACCGTTGTATTCTTACCTTCTATTTTAGCTTCCTTTTTTTTTTTGTTATGTTTTGGCAACAGAATAGTATAATCCATTAAACATTTATATGTCAGTTTAGCCTGAATGGAAGCAGTGATTTATTTCTGCTTTTTTAAATAAATACAACTGTTTAAATTATATATATGTATAGTATATTTAAAACTCAATAAAAATACATTAATTTTAATATATAAGAACTGGTTTGAACATATCTAAACAAAAATAAAATGATCATGACAAATTAATTCCTCATAATCTTTAAGGAAATAAAAGAAAATTGTTAGCAAAAATCAAAATATATACAAGGATGGATTTATTTTGGCTTCAACCAAGATGCATGTACCTATATATATATATATATATATATATATATATATATAAAGACTGACCATGAACGGCAGATTTTTTCCCTCCGGATCAATGGGGATTTTGCTCACATGGGAGAGGAGAGGACTGCTAGGGTTAGGGTTTTCGTGCTTGGAATACAGCCTAGGTTTTGAGCTTCCTAGCTGGATATCTGGCTGTTGGGTTGCTGGGTGGCATATATCCGGCAGCCCTGAGAACTTACAAAATAAAAATAAAAATAAAAAAAATGATTGAAGTTCTATAGAAGGAAGAGAAAATATTTTCATGGGCTAAATCTTATTTGATTTGACGAGGAGCGTGCTGTTGTGATATTTAAATATTTAGTGTGATTTTAACTATAAAAAAAATCTTTTGGTATTGACTGTGTGATGATTAAAAATAATAATAATAATAATTAAAAGAGTAGTTGGTGTAAGAGGTATAAAATATGAAGACAAAGTAGAAAAACCATAAAATAAAGATGGCCAACTAGTTCTTAAAGAATATATCCTAAAATCGTTGATGTCTTCAAGCCCTGATGTTTTTGTGGAACCCGATCACCCTCCTTCACTAGCTCATCATAGGCCACATGCATTTATAAATAATAATCAATTTGTGAGAATTGTAAAGTACAGTGGGTTCTATATTCTTCACGTGTTTCACTTCAAAAAAAATATTAAATTAATGTTTGTTATAATTTTAATGTTAAAAATATACCAAAAAAATAAAATATTTTAATATATTTTTTAGTATTATAATTTACAATATTCTACTAAACACACACACAATGTAACAAACAAAATGTTATCTTTTATTTTGTAATTTTTAAAAAAATCATTTCAATCTAATTATTTAAATTATTAAATAAGATCTAAAATATAATTTATATTATTTTTTAATATATTTTCTCAAGTAAAAAAGTTTTGAGTTTGAAACTTATATATATCCATGTTATTTTATATTTGATTTTTATTAAATAAATAAAATAATAAATTTATAATTTATAATTATTTAATTATCAAATTTCTGCTGTTATATCAAAGAATTATATTATATTTTAATATAATTTGTTTTAGAGTATTCTTTTTCAAGTAATAAAAAAAGAAAGTTCACGGTGGAAAGACAGAAAATAAATACCTCTATAGAGTGTTTGTCTCCCATCAAAATCAAAGTGCAATGCTAATTTTTACCTCATGATTGGCCCATCCATTTTACGCGCGGGAAAAGTCTCGTACAATTAAAATTAATAAACTATAGGGTGGATAATTGACTTGAATTGACACGAATCCATTTAAAATAAAAATCATTTTATTTTGGGTTAGCCTGTGTTTATTAACAATGCATCATCCTACTAGGAGAGCATTATAAGACTTTATAATATAATAATAATTAAGAAAATGTAATCATGATTCTAGGTTGAAGTAATTAAGCACAGACGTCAGAAGCCTTTTGTGATTTTTTATTTTTATTTTTCTCCCTTGTAAGTGCTCTTCTGGATTGGTGACACAAGAAATCCTCCCACTGAATAAAAAAAATTTGAATTTGAAAACAAAATTAGGAGATAATTTTTTTTTTTAAAAAAATAAAATTTAATAACCAGATTAAATCTTAATTAATTTAATAATATAACAAAAAATAAAATAACAACAACAAATAAAAAACTTTACCTCCAGTCAAATTGAGCTAACACATGAAACTTGTAATTTGAATATAAGATATATTTAGATCATATGTCTATCATAAATTTTAAATTATAAAAGTGAAATAATTTAATAGAAAAAAATTGATGATATACCAAAAAAAATAAAAAATAAAAATAAATCAAGATATTTAATATTATAAAATAAATAATTTATCTGGTTGCATTTAATAAGTTTATTTATTAGAATAAATTTATAACAAAAATTGACTCGCACATAAAATTTATTGAATAAAAGAAAAGAAAAATATTGTACAATGTCGTGCGTATTAAAAATGTTATATGAAAATAAAATATTTTTTATTTTTTAAAAATAAATTTAATCTATCTAAAATATATATAAAAAAACTATAGATAAATCATATTAATCTCCTTGAAAATTAAATATACCTAATATATTGCTATCTAAAAATTACTAAATAAGCCTGGAAATTACAAAGAAGGGATATTAATTAAAATATAAACTTAAAAATTGTGTAAAAAAAACATATGAAAAAGTTATTAATTATACGTGGGTTATTTATTTATAGGTTAATATGGCAATTGTAATTTGCCTCAATTTCTTTTGGAGAAAAAAAAACTATTCCTTGTCTGGGTTTTTATATTTTAGCTATTACGTTGGCTAAAAAAATTAAATTTATAATTTTTTATTCAAAAATTCATTTTAAAACTTGTTTTTTACTTGAAAAACCTTAAAAATACCATAAAAATCTTGTTAAATCAATCCATGATCTATCTATCTATCTATCTATATATAAAATCTCAAAACTTGAAATCAATATAAAACTAAAATTTTATTCGAGTTTATATATATATTTTTAGGTATTTTAAAAATAAAAAATAATAATCTATCTTTTTTTTTCTAGTTTAGTTGAAGAGTTAGAAAATTTATAAATTTGTAGGCAGTAAGTTATTTTTGGAATTCTAATTTTTTAAAAAACTAGATTTTAAAAATAATTTTTGTAATTGTGGATTGTTTTGCATGAACGGAAGTGCCAAAACTAATTTAAGAGTATTAAACCATGATTTAAAAACTATATGCAATAAAGTATTATATTTGGATGTGTTTTAAAATATATTTGCGTGAGAAAATATTAAATTCATATTTTTTTATATATTTTTAAGTGAAAAATAAATTATACCATAAATAGACATTATAAATCTTGGTTCTGATAAAACTGAAATTTAATGATTTTTCTAAACGATGTTTCGAAAACGCAATTGTAATTGAAAAGCACAGCAGCAAGCCCTTCCACTGTCAAGATATTCAACTTTCTTCATGAGGATGGATACCTTCTCACTAAAACTAGAACATCCAATATTCGTACTTGAAAAATCAATATTTAGATATTTGTTTTACTCCATTTCTTCAAAAACTCGACCATCCCCTTTGTATGTTTTGCAGTCGAATACAGTGCCCTCTCTCTCTCTCTCTCTCTCTCTCTCTCTGCGTGTGTGTGTCTATATATATATACCATTTCTTGACGCTAAGACTCTCAAAAAATTACAAACCCCGTCAATTCTTCAACTGAAAGGACAGAGAAGTAACTCACATTGCTGTCTCTACTCTCTCCTCCATAAACGCTTAAGGTAGAGAAGACAGAGAACCCATACCGTATTAAAACCAACTGTTCAAAGTGCTTCGAGTACAAGTTCATATATGTCTGGTTTTTCTTGCATGAAACTTGAAGAAAACTTCAAACGTTGCTCTTGCTTCTTCATGTTTGAATGATAGGAGCAACATTTTGATTGAGAAAGTGAAAAAATGGATGGTGCTGGTGATATATACAGAGTAAGTAGTGCACGTTTAAGCACTTCCTCTAATATATGGAGGAATAGTATCCCTGAAGTTTTTTCAAGGTCTTCTCGTGATGAAGATGATGAAGAAGCTTTAAAATGGGCTGCTTTAGAGAAACTCCCCACTTATTTACGTTTGACAAGAGGTATTTTAACTGAAGAAGAAGGTAAAGCAAGAGAGATCGATATTATAAACCTTGGTTTAGTAGAGAAGAGGGATTTGTTAGAGAGGCTTGTTAAGATTGCTGAAGAAGATAATGAGAGGTTCTTGTTGAAGCTCAAAGAAAGGATTGACAGGTATTGCTTCTTCAAACTTCAATTTCATCTCAGTTTCAGAAGATTTTCTTATCTTTTTTTGATCAATTTGGCCTTTTTCTTCAGAGTTGAACTGGAAATGCCAACAATTGAAGTGAGGTTCGAACATTTGAATGTTGAAGCAGAAGCTTATGTAGGAGGTAGAGCGTTGCCTACAATATTAAACTTCTCTGCTAACATGTTAGAGGTACAAAAGTTACAGAAATCATACTAGCTTGCTTATCTATTTTACTTGACCAAAATTTGTTATCCGTGAATTGAACTCATTGGTTGCTCTGTATTCTTCCTCTCTTCAAAGGGGTTCTTGAGTTTTCTTCACTTGCTTCCAAGTAGAAAGCAGCCATTTCCCATTCTTCGTGATGTCAGTGGAATCATCAAGCCTAGTAGGTCAGTAAAACATTAAGTTACAGTGTTTTTATGCAGCAAATTCCGCAAAATGGTTGGTTCCTCACATTAGTTCATTCAAATCTTGCAGAATGACACTGCTTTTAGGCCCTCCAAGCTCAGGCAAGACCACTTTACTAATGGCTTTGGCTGGAAAACTTGGTAAAGATTTGCAGGTAAGGAGATAGGGATTTTCGTATTTGTTTTCAAGAAATTATTTTGCCTTGTATATGATCTGACCTTGATATTTGCAAAATTTCAGTGTTCAGGAAGTGTTACTTACAACGGACATGGGATGGAAGAGTTTGTACCACAGAGGACATCAGCTTACATTAGTCAATTTGATCTTCATATAGGAGAAATGACTGTGAGAGAAACACTGTCTTTCTCTGCGAGATGTCAAGGGGTCGGACAGCGTTACGGTCAGTGATACACCATTGTTTCAACACATCAGTTGCTTGATTAATAAAGGGTTTGAAATTAATTTGCTACGGGATTCTGAAATTGTGCAGAGATGTTAACTGAATTATCAAGAAGGGAGAAAGAAGCAAATATAAAACCAGATCCTGACCTTGATATTTACATGAAGGTGAGGAAGGATGGCACAAGAATTGAGTCCATAATCAGTGACAATAGAGTTTTCACCGTTAAAATATGCTCTAAATATTTGGATTCTGCAGGCAGCAGCACTAGAAGGGCAAGAGACTAGCGTGACAACATATTATATTCTCAAGGTACTTGCTGCAAATCTAATTAGGCCAGTGAGTTGCAGGATTACAGATATGGATATAACTAATCTTTCGGCTTTTACAAATTCACAGATTACAGGACTTGATATATGTGCTGATACCATGGTGGGCGATGAAATGATACGAGGCATCTCCGGTGGACAAAAGAAGCGACTCACTACAGGTAAAACATTAGGCAAGTTTTTGGTATTGTTGGCAATAGTCTTTATGAGCATAAGCCATACCTGAGTATCTTCTGGTCTATGTGATGTAGGTGAGATGTTGGTTGGACCAGCAAGAGCACTTTTCATGGACGAGATATCAACTGGTTTGGACAGTTCAACAACATTCCAAATAGTGAACTCACTCAGGCAAACAACACACATCCTCAATGGAACTACTCTCATCTCTCTACTTCAACCAGCACCAGAAACCTATGATCTTTTCGATGACGTAATTCTTCTGTCAGATGGACTAATTGTGTACCATGGTCCACGTGAAAATGTTCTTGAATTCTTTGAATCATTGGGTTTTAAATGTCCGGAGAGGAAAGGAGTTGCTGACTTCTTACAAGAAGTAATACTAGCTATAACTTCAAATATTATGTTTCCCTTGCCGATCTTTGAGCAGCTTTTAGCTTGTTTATCGACTTTTTTCTGGTGGAATGGAACAGGTGACATCAAGGAAAGATCAAGAGCAGTACTGGGCAAGTAGAGATCAGCCTTACAGCTTTGTTTCAGCCAAGGAGTTTTCTGAAGCATTCCAATCATTTCATATTGGTCGAAAACTAGGTGATGAACTTGCTATACCATTTGACAAGTCCAAAAGCCACCCTTCTGCTCTATCAACCGAGAAATATGGTGTCAGCAAGAAGGAACTCTTGAAAGCTTGCATTTCAAGAGAATTTTTGCTCATGAAAAGGAACTCATTTGTCTACATTTTCAAATTCACACAAGTGAGCATTCTTCTTCTTGTTTTCTGAAATTATAGCCATATTCTGTGTTCTCAAGGATCTGCATACATTCACTTTGAGCTCTTCACTGTTGTGACAATAATAAGTTCTTCCTTCATTTTCAGCTTATTCTTTTAGCTTCCATAACAATGACAATATTTCTAAGAACGGAGATGCACCGCAACACAATAACGGATGGTGGGATTTATATCGGTGCTCTTTTCTTTGCTATCATTATCATTATGTTCAATGGCTTTTCAGAGCTTGTCATGACCATCATGAAGCTTCCTGTTTTTTACAAGCAAAGAGACCTTCTCTTCTATCCTTCCTGGGCATATGCCATACCTATATGGATTCTCAAGATCCCAATCACCTTTGTAGAAGTTGCCATATGGAACACCATGACATATTATGCTGTAGGCTTTGATCCAAACATTGGAAGGTGGGAAAATTGAACTTGTCAAAGAATTTGTTTCAAGTCCTTGGGACTTCAGGTTCCAGAATTTGCTGAAAAACTTTTCGTGGCAGGTTTTTCAAGCAGTACTTGATATTCGTATTGGCTAACCAGATGTCATCTGGGCTCTTCCGATTGATGGGAGCACTAGGAAGGAACGTAATTGTGGCCAACAATGTTGGTTCATTTGCATTGCTTGCTGTACTAGTTATGGGAGGATTCATCTTATCAAGAGGTGACTTGGATACATTTACTCTCATTTATTTTGATGAGTGTGATGAGATTAAATTCTGATGATGAACCCTATATTCTTTTGTATTAGATAATGTGAAGTCCTGGTGGATATGGGGGTACTGGGTCTCGCCGTTAATGTATGTGCAGAATGCCGTGTCTGTCAATGAATTTCTTGGGAATAGTTGGAGACATGTAAGATTCATGTTCTTAAACCCCGACAATAGTATATATTTACTTCGGCTATAATACTAATAACATGGAAATATCTTTGTGCCGCAGATTCCTCCTAATTCAACAGAGTCATTAGGAGTTATTTTATTGAAGTCTCGTGGAGTTTTTCCAGAAGCACGTTGGTATTGGATTGGAGTAGGAGCTTTGATAGGATATACCTTGCTTTTCAACTTCCTTTTCACCTTGGCTCTAAAATATCTCAACCGTGAGTTATCTGCATTTTACATGTCCAGTTTTGAAAGTTGAGCCTGCGGTTCTGATGATTGAACTGATTGCAGCATTTGGGAAGCCCCAGGCAATATTATCAAAAGAGGCATTGGCTGAAAGAGATGCCAACAGAACTGGAAATTTTATTGAACTATCAACAAGAGGAAAGAGATCTTCAGGTAAGTCACAAGACTCTCCTACATAGATACGTTGCTTTTGTATCTTGTATGATGCCAAGCTATAAGTTAAGCTTCCTTGAAACATTGCAGGAAGGGGGAAAGACAGCAAAAGAAATTCCTCAGCTAGGGTACCATCTTTAAGAATGCCTAGCCTTGGTGATGCCAATCAAAATAAGCGAGGAATGATTCTCCCTTTTCGACCGTTTTCTATCACTTTCGAAGAAATAAGATATTCGGTAGACATGCCGCAGGTACCTTAAGGCTTTAATTATGAAGCGACAATGTAAATATTAGCAAGCTTAAAGAACAATTGAAATGCTAAAATTTCAGGAGTTGCAGACAATATGGATGAATTCATTCTCTAAGTAATTCTCCCAATTTCATTGCATGAAAAGTTTCTGAATCTGTTGGAAGTCTCTAAATTTCAAAATACTTTAATGTTCAGATATCTTACTTGCTTTTCACAACCATTCTATTGAAATGCTGGCCGAGGTGTGCATCCTGACTTTTGCCCCAAACTTGCAGGAAATGAAGGCTCAAGGTATTCCTGAGGATCGTCTGGAACTTTTGAAGGGTGTCAGTGGTACTTTCAGGCCAGGAGTCCTAACAGCTCTAATGGGAGTTAGTGGTGCGGGCAAGACCACTTTAATGGATGTATTATCTGGAAGAAAAACCGGTGGTTATATTGATGGAAGAATAAGTATATCAGGATATCCAAAGAACCAACAAACATTTGCTCGCATTTCAGGATACTGTGAGCAAACTGACATTCACTCCCCTCATGTGACTGTCTATGAATCTTTGGTTTATTCCGCATGGCTTCGACTTTCCCCAGATGTTGATTCGGAAACAAGAAAGGTACATTTCTTTCCTTTTCTTTCTTCTTTTTATTGGAAAACGATGAGGGGTGAAAGTAAAAGCATCCAACTTCAATGATGCACGCTGTAGTGAATAGGAAGAGATAAATTCTAGATAGAAAACACTAGACTACAACTTTTCAGCCATCAGGTTATTGACAGTAAATTCAATCAATGTGTTTCAGATGTTCATTGAGGAGGTCATGGAACTTGTGGAATTGAACCCTTTAAGAGAATCACTTGTTGGATTGCCTGGTGTGGATGGTCTCTCCACCGAGCAGCGCAAGAGGTTGACGATTGCAGTTGAGCTTGTTGCTAATCCATCCATAATTTTCATGGATGAGCCAACATCTGGCCTTGATGCCAGGGCAGCAGCCATAGTTATGAGAGCAGTGAGGAACACAGTGGATACTGGAAGAACTGTAGTGTGCACAATACACCAGCCAAGTATAGACATATTTGATGCTTTTGACGAGGTGAGACATTTTTCTTGCTAATGAGCTATCAAACAGTTTCGGTTCGGTTTCCGTTTCTATTTTCTTCATAAAGGCTCTAATCTGATATTGTCACGTTCTAGCTATTTTTGCTGAAAAGGGGAGGTGAGGAAATTTATGTGGGTCCAGTAGGCCGCCATGCTTGCCTTCTAATCAAGTATTTTGAGGTTAGCATATCATTTGCTTGATAGAGAAGATAATTGAATCCTACATTCCTTATTTCTAAATTCCTAATATTGAGGACTTCAAACCTTTTGAAGGAAATTGAGGGAGTTCCAAAGATTAAGGATGGTTACAATCCTGCAACTTGGATGTTGGAGGTTACTTCAGCAACACAAGAAGCAGTTCTCAAGGATAACTTCACCGATATCTTCAAGAACTCAGAACTATACAGGTCCGACCACCTCACATCTCATTTTTCTTTTTAACAAGATAAGAAGGGGTGAGAAAACAAAAGGAAAATTTTGTGGATTTTGTGCTCAGACTTTGAGCTGAAAACAGATATGATTGGAAAATTATTTAAAGAATCTACGTGAAGCTTCACAACATCATTTTCTGATGCACATAATGTTACAAGGCTATTGACAATTTTCAGTGAATTATTCAGGAGAAACAAAGCCTTGATCAAAGAGCTAAGTGCTCCGCCACCAGGTTCAAAAGATCTGTACTTCCCAACTCGATATTCACAGTCCTTCTTCGCCCAGTGCATGGCTTGCCTATGGAAGCAGCATTGGTCATATTGGCGAAACCCACCGTACAATGCAGTCAGACTGTTATTCACAACATTCATAGCTGTAATGTTTGGGACCATATTTTGGAATTTGGGCTCCAAAAGGTATAGAGAAGTTCAGCATATTCTTTACATAAGCATTAAATCGCCCTCATTTTCTCCCTGGCTCTCCAACTAAAATGAAATTTTCTTGAATTGCAGGAATAGAAAACAAGATATATTTAATTCGATGGGTTCTATGTATGCCGCTGTTCTTTTCATAGGAATACAGAATGCTACATCAGTGCTGCCAGTTGTCGCTATTGAGAGAACAGTCTTTTACAGAGAAAGAGCAGCAGGAATGTATTCTGCATTGCCATATGCCTTTGCACAGGTAAATTGGTTTCGTTAGTCGACCCTTCTCTCTTTTTGGGCACGAACTGATTCATTCATCAATGCATTATCCATCTATCAAAAGTTATGCTGTACGAATACAGGACACAAGCATGAGAATATGAGCTATCAGAATTCAGAACACTAGATACTTAGATAAGACTTTTGCATTCGAGACGACTAACAGCTTTTTGCTTGTTTCGAGATTCTAGGAAATTCAACTGCGAGGTTTCCTCACTTAAACATTTTTTTTTTCCATGCAGGTTATGATTGAAATTCCATACACTTTAGTCCAGGCTCTTATATATGGAGTTATAGTGTACTCCATGATCGGTTTTGAATGGACACCTATCAAGTTCTTTTGGTACATCTTTTTCATGTACTTCACCTTATTATACATGACTTTCTATGGCATGATGAATGTAGCCATCACGCCAAACCACAACATTGCATCTTTAGTTTCATCTGCATTCTACGCAATATGGAACCTCTTCTCAGGATTCATCATTCCTCGAACGGTAACTTCGCACTACCCCATGTGTTTTCATACCTCCTATGAATATCGAGAACACATCATGACTAAAGATGATTAACTCTTGATTCTAACAGAGGGTTCCTATCTGGTGGAGATGGTACTGCTGGGCATGTCCGTTCTCGTGGACCCTCTATGGATTGATTGCTTCACAATATGGAGACCTCGAGGATACAGTAGAGGGTGATGAAACAGTGAAAGATTTCGTGAGGAATTATTTCGGCTTTCGGCATGACTTTGTTGGAATCTGTGCAATTGTAGTTGTTGGCATGTCTGTGCTATTTGCTTTCACCTTTGCGTTCTCCATTAAAGCATTTAACTTCCAGAGAAGATGAGAGGTTTGTTCTTCCCTTTTACATGGATAAATGCATAAACCAAACAACAATTTATCATATCTCAAGTTCTGTTTGTTCTATTGATCATAAATTTTGCTCCCGTTGAAAATGTGAATAAAAGTTGACCAGGCCAGCTTACGCTAATTCATGATGAGATTTGACTCCTGCAAAAGAGGGGAAGAGGGAATATATGATGGGGTGCTCTCTGAGTCTGAGGGGACTTTTCCAGGCTCAAGTCTCGAGGGTTTACAAGGAAATCAACCCGGCAATTACAGGCATGGTTACAGCACTCCGACTCGGAGATTATTAAAACAAAAGCCTAAAATAAAGTTGTTTGGGGCTTTAAAAAAATCTAAGACAATATTATGAAAATTGCAATCAGCAGCAACCAATGCAGCTCGAGACTTGAGAGGAAGAGAGAGATGGAACAGAGATCGTAACAAAATCAAACACCCAATACAAACCACTTCAGTATATGCTCCATATTAATATTATTAGCCTAGGATTAATGAACAGGTTTAATACCGCACATCGAAATGTCTTCATGAAAGAACAACTCTGTCAAGGCTGAAACTAGATGGAACTTTTAACAGGGCAACATTTTAGTTTATCAGCTTGCCGCCGCATATGTTACAGTTGAAACTCAATTGAATCAATATCTAAAACTACAACTAAAACTCTAAAGTAGAAAAAGAAAGGGAAAAAAAGGAAAATGTCGCTGCCTTATTTTGCCAAGTCATCCAAGACGCTCTGCAACTCCCTCAAACCATCGGCGGATATGCTCCTGTGAACCCTTGGGCGTGGGGCAATCAAGTTACGGGGAGGCTCGGACTGGAAGCAAACCACGATAACAGCTAAATTATCACCACTCTTCCTCTTCAAGGCTTCATCAACAAGATCTTTGCTGCACATTTCTGGGTCATTGTGCTCCTGAAGTCTCCGCCTAGCAAAATCCACAGCGTTTTGGCTCCTGAACACATCCCAGATCCCATCACAACCTATGATGATGAATTCATCTTCCTCGGTCAATTGTCTCGTCATAAGCTCAGGCTCTGCACTCAGTGGCCCACCATCACTTCCACTACCTTTCAGCCCTTCCATGTGCCAGTCTCCCAAAGCACGAGCTACATTGAGTAGTCCATTGAGATAACCATCATAAACATACCCCCCAGATGCCTCAATGCGCTTCCTTTCTTTGTTACATGTTGGTTTGTGATCGTTAGACATGTCAATGGCATTGCCACGGCAGCACAACACTGCTCGACAATCTCCAGCATTTGCCACAACTAACAACCTGTTGTCGGAAACAAATAGCATGTAAAATAGTCAAAAACTTTCAGTTCTCACAAACCAACTTCTAGAAGAGAACTTAAGGCCGAGCCTTACAATCATTTAGCTGCAGCTTTTTATCTCCATAAAACTCATTATCAGCCTCCCTAAGAAATATCCAGATGGAGGCTTTCCCTTGAATATGGAATATGGCTAAACCCTATTTCAGGCTCATAAAAAGCCTTCTATGGTTTTGATAGCTCATATCTACCTTGCTTCTTAGCTCCACATTAGGGTAATTCGTGAAATAAAGCACTGAGATTCTTAACAATCTAACTAATAGAATGCATCACAGCCTAGGTTAGCGAGCATTCAATGCTCCATGAAAGAGAATTATATAATAAGCCAGCAACATATAAAACAGTTGGGGGATGCATAAATGCTAACCTCCCAACAACAAGAGCTGCCAGTGCAGTGGTTCCAGAAGCAAGAGCTGCATCCAGGGAGCAAGCCTTCGCAAAAGCAGAGTCAGTTTGCAGAAATGCAGAGGCAATGACCCTCTCAACCTCCACCGGAAAGCCTTCATCCTCAGCAATGAATCTTGGCAGATGGGAGCATGCAAAGTCAGCAGCATGCTTTCCACCATGTCCATCAAACACCTAACCATCAATATAAAACTCTATGTTAAATTGCCAAACGTTACAATCATCAAACTAATGCTAGATATAAAACTACTATCAACACAGAATCTGTGCCCCGTGAGAAATGAAAAACCAACAATAACATCAAAACCATGACTTGCAACATCAGTAGTAGGTTACCACATTATGTAAGCACAACACTGCCTCCTTACAAAAACCACCATTACACCCATTGCCAACACATTACAATCACCACCAGCAATATTCAATAACACCATAAAAATCTTTTATAACATCATTCGTCTAATACAGCCATCATTAAAGACTGAAATCAGTGGCACCAGCATTTAACAATCCACCACCATTAAATCCCGCACCCAACCACAGCTGCTTCCATGCATACATTCACCATTTCATCAAAAACACAACCGACTTGAACCAATGCTCATCACCACCATAACTGACATTGATGCCATCAGTATTGCACTCACAACCAACCACACAAAAACATAATGTTTTACCATGGCCACAATAATCACAAAAACATGCTTCAACTATGCTTTGAGACAACAGAAATTGAAGAAAAGATAAAAATATTGTGTTTCTTGAATACAAGCGAAAACAAAAGGTTCTATTTTTCAAAGCCTCAACTTTTGTATAACAACCTGCAATACACTTGATTGAAATGGCGTTATATTGTGAAATGCAGGATTTGATAAGAGAAAATTTATAAATAAATGTAAAGTGACAATGCTCTAATGAAATCATGAATATCCCGCACATCATTTGTACCAAAGAACAGCCAGTAGCATTCTTGAATATCCCACATGAGCAAACATGAGTAGAACTAAGAGAAAGAAAATAGTACCCCATAAAAGGCATTGGGCCCATCAGTAGCATTCTTGAGTCCATAATCACTCATAAAACTGTCAGCACATATGTATACATCTTCCATACTTGAGCGAAAGCCAATATCCGCCCATGCTCCAGAGCGAACAATCGGAACGAAATCTGCATCGTGATTTTCTGCACCGAGGTTAGGTTGAACAGAGATATCCAACGTCTTTGTCTTCACCTACACAAAAATCTGGTCAAAACCTTGACAAAAAGAACTGTACTTCACCGGTACTTACAAACTTTTACAAAAGTAAAAGAAAACAGTTCATAATAGAAAATCTAATCCAACAGAAAGATTTTGATAACAACAGAGTAAGAGTATGCTACAAGCTAAAACATAACTCTCTCAGCTCATTTCAATTCTTACTAATATAGTCTCTAACTTACCAATTCCGTCCACATATTATAAGCTATACGAGGCTAATGCTAATTTTACAGAAAAATTATTCCCGAAATCACTAACCGAAAAATTCTTCCCGTGATTGTTACGAATATGTTACTTAATGCCACTAGAAGAACAATTTTTTTAAAAAAAAAGGAAAAAAAAGAATCAAAGCAAACAAACCAATCCAATCAAATCAAAAACCAAACTTTAATTGCTCAAACAACAAAAAAACGCACGGCCCATTTACATACAAAACCCATTAAGCCACTAAAACATTAACAATAATCAAAACCAATTTTTTTTTACTAAAAAAACGAAAACCCAGATGCCAAAAAGGTCTAAAATTTAGAAACTCACAAGGGACTGGTGACGAACCAGAGTCTTTTTACAGCTTACTGGCACACTATCAATGCTAAAGCACTGTCCACACGACGTCGTGGTGGTAGCAGCAGCAGTAGCAGATAGAGGTATTGGTGGTCTACTATTACTTTCACGCGAACTCCCATTATTTCCTTCCATTTTTTCACATTCCTAATAAAACCCACCACCAAATGAAAAAATAAAAAAGGGGGCCCAAAACTCTGATTCACTGAGCTCAGTTAATTGAGCAGGGACTTACCGCGTCGACTCAGGAAGAAATCAAACGTTGGAGGTAGAAATATTTGAACCTTTTTTGAGAGCACGCGACTCTAGCAATCAAACGTTTCAGGCGTTTAAAACGATGGTGCTGTTTTTCTTCTGGTGGTGAAGTCAAGAGTGATGATTGGTTGGCTTTAGAGGCGGACGGGGACGGCGTCGTTTTCAGTCAGATTTGGTTGTGCGGCTTTCTTCGTCGAATCAATTTTTTTATTTAATTATCTTGTTGACGGCAGACATTTTAAATAATCTTTGATGTTCGCTTGCCATGAATTTAACATGCTATTTATGGATCGTTTTTAAAAGTTAAATTTTCACGATTTGATTGTAATAATTCTGGAAAATTTCTTATTCAGGTAAAATATCTAACAAAATGTTGTGTTTCTTCTAATATAACCTTCTATTTTAGGGGTTTTTTTTTAATTTATTATTAAGGATGATCATTGATTTTACTAATGTGTTATATATGAATTCGTTATGGGCAATCCATTCATGTTATTTATATTTTTATTTAATGATAATTAGTATTTTCAAGTTATTTTATGCACCATTTAAAATTATTTTCTTATATGTATATTGCTCTCTATAAAAAGGAATTTACTCTCTCATTCTAATACTATATATGTTCATGAATTTTTTTTATTTGATTTTTTCACTATAAATATAGTGTACTAGCATCCACGATTGCTCCAATCTTCCAAGGGATACTGTATATAATGCTTTTTAAAAAAATTAACTAAAAATATTTTTTTATATTGGTATAATAAAACATATAAAAATATATTAATTTAATTTTTTATAGAAAAAAATAATTTAAAAAGCAATAGCTAAGTCAGTGCAAATAAAATCAACATTATTTTACTAAAGGATATAATATTTAAAAAAAACTAAACACTTAATAAAATATAGACAAATAAAATGGATTAATATATAATATAATAATAAAGCATTGTTGATATTGGCTCATAATCACCCACGTGGTTGAAATTCCCCATCGCATGCAGTCTCCTTGCTTCTGCTAGATTTGAGGTTAAATTACAGCACGCTTTTAAATAGGTTAGATTTGATTGTTATTTTATATGCTAATTTAGACCGACATTTTAACTATATTTAGGGTCCCCAGGTGATAGTAACGTGAGAAACACGAAGATTAAGATTTACTTTTGAATTAATTGTGCCATGTTTTTTTAAAATCATTTTTAATTAAAAATACATTAATATTATTTTTTATATCTTTTATTTTTAATATTCACATATTAAATTTATTGAAAAATATTTAAAAAATATTAATTTAATATTCCTTACAATTTAAAAATATATTTTAAAAAACAGTAAAAAAAAAACACAACTATAAAAAAACTACAGACCACGATCAGGGTGTGTTTAGAAAATAAAATTGCGGTAATAGTAGTAATTTAAAGTATTTTTATTTAAAAATATATTAAAATAAATTTTTTTATTTTTAAAAATTATTTTTAACATTATTATATCAAAATAAACAAAAAAATATAAAAAAATTCAATAAAAAAATACAAATTTTAAAAATATACAATTTACATCTTATTTTCAAATACACTATAAACAAAGTCAGCCTTCTAGATAGCGAAGTGGATTTTTAAAACAAAAAAACATGTGGAAAATTGAGCATGTCAGGAGCTAGGTGGGCGGACCTAACTTTGATCTGTAAGAAACTGAGAGAGGCAGGTGTTTCGTTTCATCGTTTAAGCTAACTAGCATTTATTTATTGCTATTCAGTGACAAGACATAGTTTAGGTTAAAATATATTTTTATTTTTTAATATTAAGATATTTAAATTATAAAAAAAAATACTACAAATATATTTTTAAAACACATTAAATTTTAATCAGAAGGAAATGCCTCAAACACCGGTACAAAAACGTTGAAGTACTCAATAACTTTATAAAATTTCACTTTGATACCCTTAAAAAAAAAATTGTTTCTGTAAGCTGAAAGCGCCATCGCGGGTGCTTTTTTCTGTTTTCTGAACAGAGGATAATCATCCTAATCCAGAGGATGGTATCGGAGTCAACATGCACGCAGCCCAGGAACAAGAGACCTGCAGGCCCATAGAATACAATAATCTAGCAAAAGAGATTCCAAGCCCATGGCAAGATAGTCAATACAAATCCACCCGAAGGCCTAAGCCCAAAAACGAACATGAAACCTGCCTTGTCTTTGACCCAACGAGTTATTACCATACAACCACAACAAGAAGTTGTTCTTTTCTTTTTTTATTTCATTTAAAAATATTTTTTTATATTGGTATTAAAAATGAATTTAAAAATTAAAAATTTATTTTAATATATTTTAATATAAAAAATATTTTAAAAAATAATTATTATTATAATATCAAATTTTATATATATTTTATTTTTTTATAATTATAGTTATAAAACTCAACTCGATCAGTTATTTTTTAATATAAAAATTACAAGGTTATTTTGATTTATATAAAATTATTTTATTTAAAAAATTTGAAATAAACTCATTTTATTTAAAAAAAAATGAAATTACCTGACCAACACACAATCCCATTAAACTGGAACTTGCTATGGGATTTAAACTTCAAAGCGATGCTTGAGAAAAAAGAAAAAGGTTGTGTAAGTTTCGCAAGCAAGAGAGGCTGGTGTGACAGGCGAGGAGGACTGCCTTGTCCTGAGCTACTAATCTCACGATCTACAAGAAACCATTCCCAACACGCGTCTCAAACGCCAAACAGTGGAAGACGGGCAAGCAATGAATGGTGGCTTGATTCGAGGGTCGGTCCAACCCACGTGTCCAAACACAAGCAGCCATTTTTGTCAGCTATTGGCACCTCTTGTCTCTATATATTGAACCATCTCCCCGCCATGAATAGTTGAATTGAACCTTGAAAGAGGAGACCCAAAGAGAGAATATGGCCATCAGAACCACTTGTCGCCTCAATCTCTCGCCTCCAGGCTCTGGCTCAACCCCCCCTCCTTCCTCTACAAAGAACTCCCAGGTTGCCTGGTAAGTCAAAACCTCATTTCAGCTCAATTATTATTTAGAACATATCAAGAATATGCTATTTTGCTCACAGCAGAGACCACTTTATTAATTAGAATGACTAAATTAGACACTAGATTTGAACATTTTACTTCGTGTAGGTTCAAGAACGAAAAGTGGAGGAATCGATGTGTACTGGGTGCGGCGTGCATGATAATTGGACTTGAAATGGGTGGTGGTTTAGTGGGTGGTGAGGATCTCGCCATGGCTAGGGAGATGCAGGTGGCCGTGGAACCAAAAGAAAACTTGAAGGGGCCAAGGTGGAGTGACAAGAGAATGTGCCCTCCATGGAGTCGGAATTCGCTAGAGACTATTGTGCCCGAGAACCTTCCAAGGCCATCGGCTCATAGGAGGCGGGAGGAGGTTGGCTTTTCCCAGAACAATGCTCCGGCCGTCAAAGTGATTGTGATCAAAAGAAGCAACGGTTGCTTCTCTATGTAAAACATACACAATTTCAGTTTTCATAGCATACATGTATTTTGTTAAGAAGATTAGGAAATGGATCGTATATGTATACAATATGCTTACTAAACATTGTTGAAATACATCAATAAGATTTACCAATTTTAGCTTCAAGTGAGTGGCAACTTAATAAAGTATTTTTTAAAGTATAATTATAGATGTTTTAAAAAATAATTGTTATTCAAAAATATATTAAAATAATATTTTTTATTTTTAAAAAAATTATTTCTATATCAATGCATCAAAATAATCTAAAAAATTAAAAAAATAAAGCAAAAACAAAATTAAAAAAAATAAAGATGATTTGGTTAATAGTTTTTATTTAGTTTATAATTATTGTAACCTGATTTTGATGATCTGAAATATTATTCTAATTAGATTTTATCTTAAATTGTTTTAAATATTAATTTAATCTAATTAGTTAAGTCGATTCATATAAGACTTTGCTAAGTTAACTCCATTAATGTAATTATATAACAATACGGATTTAAAACCGATCATCGTTTACATTTTTTTGAAAAAAAAAAAGGGGGTTACAATTTTTAGGCGTTGACCATTGACATTAGAAATATCTAAGGTGGCTACAAACTGGGAGTACACGTAGTACAGATTCATGATTGGCTTAGAACGAGGAAGAAGTACAGCTTGGAAGTCTCTTCAAATATCACCAGCCGATCCTATTATGGCCAGGCCGTTTGGGCTTTATGGGCTTGTCACGCAGCAAACTGGGCCCGTTTTCTCTCATGAAAACCCCCGTCTGTTGTCTGCACCTCTCCAGAAGCACAGCTAGTTAGACATGGACTTGCATAATTATCTTCTAAAACAATGTTATTAGAAAACAATATAGTGTTTGTATCTTGCCTGAAAAGCAATTACAAAAGATACATACATAATATTTTATAATTATAACATTCTGTTATGTAATCCTGAGATAAAAAAAAACAATAATTTCTAATTAAAAATCATATTACAAACATTCAATTTTATTTGATTTTTTTATATTAGTGAAGAATTCCAATTCCATCAAAACTTAATTACTCGGGTGTAATTTTTTTTGTCTAGAGATTGACATCTAAGAAGATAATTAAACAAGTGAGCTTATTTGTTTAGTTTATAATTACATAAAAAGGACGATAATCATGCAATTAATACAAGAGCTAACATGTATGCCAACAAATATAAAAAATATGAAAAACAATCATAGCATGTAATTTAAATAAATAATAAAATTAGACTAGTTTAGAGTAGTAATTGAAATTCTTAGAAGATCTCCTATCTTAAACTTTATTATCGTCAATGATTAATATTTATTCTTAAAACCTTGTTGCTTCTTGCTTGGTGATTTTTTTTTTGTTCAATGACTCCTTATTTTTTAGGTTTATTCTTGCATGAAATTCATCAAACTAAAATGAAAATATCTTTTTATAATGAACGAACCAAAGCTTTATAAAATAAAGATAAAAAATAGAAACACGTCTTTAAGAAAACTAACAACTACAAGAGAAGATAACTTAAGAAAATTCTTCTATTTATTTAAGACATTTATTTCTATGACTTGAAAATTAAAATTTTAACACTCATAATTCATGAATATTTATTGGTTGTGATGAATGCTTATAGTATTCATGAACTAGTCATCATTTATGTTGAAATCATGAATACATTTATTTTTATCACGTAACTAATGTATTGGTTGGTGTGCTTGGATATTTTAGTAATTAAAAATAAATTTTGATTTTTTTATTTTTGTTATCCAAAAGCTTATTACAAAATAATTTACCATTTTTAAAATTAATTTTCAAAACATGTTAATATCTTGTATTGGGTCATAAAATTCAAGATGACTTTAACCTTAACTATGAGTATGCTTCATATATAATTTGGTCTTAAAAGTTCTACTACATGGTTTACAAATAAATCCCAACACATACTTCAACTCAAACACACACATGTATCACACACATTCACATATAAATATGTGTGTGTGAATATATATATATATATATATATATATATAGAGAGAGAGAGAGAGAGAGAGAGAGAGAGATGAATTCATCTCAATTCCATATAATTACGGCTGTAATTAATAAAATTAGAGAGATTATCGAATATTATCACACTCAATTAAAAGGGAGATAATGGGTAGATATCGTATTGAATTTTGTTTTCATATAAAAGTTGATCCCACGGCAACAATATATCAAGAATGCCCAATAATGATTTCCTCAGGACCTGTCCAAGTGGCGAAGACTAGTAATAGGCCTCTCTGGGCTCCTCTGGTTCTAACCATTCTTGCTGGGCGTTGCTTGGTTTTTTGAAATCTTTTCGGATCTTTCTCATATAAGACTTGGGCTCAAGCTCGTTGAAAGGTTCCTAGACCAAGCTGGGTTGGTTCAAAACTATATATGTAGTCTTTTATTATTAATATTTAATTTTAATTCCCAATACTTAAAACAAGCCTACAGCAACCTATCGAGATTTAATAACTATTAATATTTAACTTCGTAAATAATTTGATATGTAACCATTCATGAAAGATAGCGTGTGGCTGTATGTACGTGCGTGCGTGTGTATATTATTTAAGTATTTTTTATAGCCTTCCTAATTTGATTTTACGACCTAAATACCGTTTAATCGAGTAATTAACTATTCGACATACATCCTCAATTATTAGATATTGTAAAACTCAAATTTCGACAAAATACTTTTTTTGATGAAAATAAGTATAAAAAATTCAAAACAGAAATACCTTAAAACAAGAAAAATAAAGTGAGAAATGTTCCAATTAAATAAAATAATATAATCAAATTAATAACCGAGATCTTCATTTGCTGTCCGCATTAAGTATACTCCTTTTGAAAAGCAACGATGCATCAAGCTTGTGTTGTTTTTTTTATTATTATGGTTTGTTTAGAAATATAATTATTGTTATTTTTTAAAAAGAATTACACTGAAATATATTAAAATAATATTTTTTTTATTTTAAAAAAATTATTTTTAAAATTAATGCATTTAAATAATTTAAAACATATAATTTTTTTATTTTTTTTTATCAAAAAGATTAAATTTTTTTAGAAATATAATTTACACTAAATTCCCAAACTTCAACTAATTTACACTAAATTCATCTTTATTCCACACAATACTTTTCTAGACAAATAATTCAATATTTTCTTATACTTTTTAAACCTGACATCAAAACAATAAAAAAATTTAAAAATATTAATTTAATATTTCTTTTTCCGTGTAAAACACTCTAGAAAATGTTGAATCGAATAACACGGCTAAAAAGAGAGTAATAAACGCTTGAATAACACACATGAGCGGAATCAAAGAACAAGATGAAAGGAGAAATACGACCGAGAAGAATGGGAACTTTATCTGGAACACGAATTGTGTAAACAAAGCAAGCAGCCCATTTTTCCTTTCAGAGACTTGGGTGCCATAGCTAAGGCAGAGCCCGGGGCGTAGAGGTGAGAAAACGATGAACCAAATCTTCATGTGTGATATTTCTGCACGCCACAACAAAAAACAAGAGTCACCCAAACAAAGAATTTCTTAATAACGTGTCAGAAATAGGGTTGAAATCTTGAGCAAGGGCTGCATCTAAGCCGGTGATGTTTCTTTTGAGGCCTGCATAAAGCTCTTTAGTTTTGACAAAAATTGTGAGTAGCTAGCTAGGTATATACATTCTAGGCCTTTGTTTCCTCTTACATTCCCATCAAATCCCACGATATTTTCAGTTGCAGCGAAAGAACATGCAAAGAAAGGAAAAGGGAAGCCATGGTCTTACAGGGCCACTCAAAAAATAATCCTTTCACATGTCTCATAGGCAAAATCTTGTAGCATCTTGTACAGATTTTACAGAATCATAGAATTCACTAGGCTTTCTGGTACCAAGAAGATGTGTTAATTGCTTCAGAAAAAAGATATGTTTAGATTTATAGCCAAAGTTCTTACATGTATCTAGGAGATTCCATGGTGCTATTCACCACATTTATTCACTTTCTTTAATGATATCTAGCAAACTTTCTTCATATATATATATATATATATGTATATATGTATGTATATATCAACACATCCACACCATTGAAAAACATTAAAAATATTAATTTAATATTTTTTCAATGAAATTAAAAATATTAATTTAATATTTTTTCAATGAAATGTACTTTTAAAAAGCATTAAAAAAAATAGAAACTACTATAGTCTTAAACATTCACTAAAATAATAGTTTTGGAGGCTACTATGTGTACACTTTATACATTACTATATCTAATAGTTTTATTTACCAAAATTTATAATGATATTTACACTTATGGTTTGTTGATATGTGTATCATTGATGGGACCACAAACAAAAACAATCTAAAAAAAAAATTATTGTTGATTTATGATTTGTCTTTAAAAAAATATACCAATAAATTTAAAAAAGACAAAAAACATAAAAAATTACTTGTTTTATTTCGTGAGTATATTTACTAATAAATTTAACATATTATCAATAAAAAAATTATATCTAATGTCATTAATGTTTTTATTTGTGTATATGTACATCATTAATAAAATATTATATGTAATTCTACTGATTTAACTCTCTTATGAAGAACTTTAAATTATAAAAATTCATGAAATTTCCTCCCTATCTGAATACATTGACTGTAAGAGAGCCAAACTTCAAATCTGTCGCGCTTGAGAACAAGTCCATGTTTACTTTGTGGGGGATCCATGAATTACCATTGCAGTTCTTACAGGTCTCGGTTGGTGGGTTTCTTATACATTTTCCAACTATGCTTGTTTGCTAGCATGATAACTCGAATTCCAACGCATTCAAATCTAGCTTGACACAAGTTCTCTACCGTACGGAAAGCGCATCAAGCTGTGCACTCATGAAATAAAAACAGAAGTAGACAATTCAGGATTCTAATGGCTTCGGGATGCCATTGCAAATGACAAAAAGACAAGCAAGAATCGGAAGCATTTCATCAACATCGGTTGAAAAAATTTTATGTGAAGAGTTCTCGTGCCATGAGATGCATTAAACACTGATACGAGAAAGAAACGGAGATGCATCAGTGATCAAACGTTTCAAATGCACCAATCCTTCCCAGCATGAAATCTTGCTTCTCCCTTTTCCTAATCCAGTCCCAGCTTATGTTCTTTTCAACTATTCCAAGAAAGAAAACAAAATCTTCTCTGCTTATTTCTATAATTGTTAGTATAATATCACTATAAACTTCAAAGTTTGAGTACTTAAAATATAAAGATCTAACTGTTAAAATATCACAAATTGTTTATAAATTTTCAATCGTAATGCTAGAGAGTTTGTATACTTGATTTCTATCTGGATGGATCAAAGAATCCTTTATGTAACTCTTTTTTAATCGTTGTTATGTGTATTCTAAAAAAAATCAAGAAAATCATAATTTAAAAAAATAATTAAAAATTAATACATCATAAAATATTGAACTCGACTATTTACGAACTATTATCCTTCTTTTTTATAGTTATTATTCTGTGTTTCAATAAAAAAAATTCATTAAATTTGACTTGTATCTAAAAAGTATAGCCTATAAGAAAAAATATTATCAATTAAATATTTTTATAAAAAAAAATATAAAAAAGAAAAGAAAAGAAGAAGTTATCACCCACTCAGAGCAGCCGGTGTGTTTCGTACCAAAACTATATAAACGATTCTGATTTTCTATACCATGCTATAGCATGAAACGATGACTGTAGCATGAAACGAGGGTATCATTGACTGTTAATTTTTTAAGAGAACGTCCTTAGCATTACAGGAAACTTACATGGTTTTGGGATCAAAACTAATATATATTATGAAAACAACGTTGGAATAGAAGAAGTTGTACTTGTCCTCTCACATTACCTAATAGTTTTCCAGATTTTTATGCTAAATAATTTTAAGGATTACAGGCAAATGTCAACCATGTGACGTTCTATGCGCAATCATTGTAAATTGCCTCCTGGCCTGATGAAGAACGCAATTATATCACATTATGGAACACCCAGTGTACTTCTCGCAAGGAAAATTGCATTTCTGTACAGCAAAACGTGAACAAATTAATGATTGCCATAACGACACCCCATGAAAACGACAGAATTAAATTCACAGCTAGCTAGTGAGTGTCATAGTTGCTGTGGCCAATCCATAACCATTTTACAATATTAGTTATATAAGTAAATAGTGTTAAATTTGAATTTTTTATTTTAAATTGATATTTTTTTTAGTGTTTTTAAATTATTTTGAAATATTAATGTTAAAAATAATTTTTTTTAAAAATAACTTGTATTACACACTCTAACACTGTTAAAGCAGCCTCCACTGCCACCAGCAGCAGTAGTATCATGGACATAGATATTGATGAAGATTTCATTTATCATTATTCAACTGAAAGGATATTCCAACCATGGATGACGACCTAACCTAGCTGCTGGTCCAGACGTTCATAGCATCACAAAATATTCCTTGGCGAGGAAAGCTTGCAAACATGGGACCTCATTCTCTGAGCATCGCCATGCGGCCATGATCACCAGCCCGAACAATCTGCTTGAACTTTTTGACAGGGACACTGATAATTTATTTAGCTGTATATTTCCTCATGCGGCCCTTCACTTTTCTCCCCCTTTAGTATCAATATAAAATGGGGGNAAAGGGGGGGGGGGGGATATAAGATCCATGCTGCAGAGAGATTGGATTGCAAAGTTACTTGCTAGGAATTGGAGCCCTGTCTAGCTAGTTAGCAGAAAAAGTTTTGCGCATGCAGCTATGGAGTCAGTTCATTTGGATTCATTGTACGAAGGCATTCATTGTACGCAGGCAGCATAAATACTAGTGGCCTTCGCAAAACGTTTTAGGTTCCACCTTAGTTTATAGATTAATTTTGAAAGTTTTTTAAGGAATGAGCCACAAATTCTGCTCTGTAATTGATAAACCCAGCTATAAAAGCTAAGGGTTGCGCATAATTCCTTGCAGTCATATCTATGGAGAGGGATCGGTTGATTGTATTTCTGATATTGGTGGATCCTGCAATTTTTGTGGCTGTCCTGCTCCCCTTCTTAAAAAAAAAATGATAAACATCCTCATTATTAAATCTTTTAAGCCGGTGGACTAGCTACCTGGTCATCATTTCTTTCGTTTTGATCATGTTTAAAAGGAGTAATTTAGAGTTGATTGAATTTAATTTTGATTTTATTTTTATAATAATATCATTTTTTAATAAAATTATATTATTTTAAAGAATTAATTTATCCAACTTGTGATTTAGATTTTAGAGGAGATCATTGGCAAACGAGGTTTCATTATTTTGTTTAATATGAAGATTTAATTAGTAATAATATTTATTGAAAAATTTTATGATACTTTAAAAATTATTGATGGTACTTGTTAAGGATATATATATAATAACCCTTTATTCTACAGAGGTGCTCAGTATAGTCCTTGATCGGTGACAATGTTGAGAACCGAGATTGCAAGATGAAAGTGTGATTTGATAACCCTCTTCTCTTTATGAGGGAAGATGCGTGGTCACTAACTGAAAGTATAAGCTCTTGAGTATTCCAAATCGAAGTGTATGGGCAAATCTGATCACTTCTCAAAAATTGAGGGACCATAAAAGATACCTTACCCTTTTTCAAATACAAAAGGACAAGAATTGTGATGTTCATCCACAGTTCAGGTTTCTATTATATTTACATGATATTTATTATCTAATAAATAAGAAATTTAGATATTTATATAATATTTATAGAATTTCAAATATCTATTTATGTATTAATTATTAAATTATTAGTTGATATATATATATATATTAACAATATTCATATCATATTTATTATTTATTAAATAAGATAATTATTGTAAAAAAAAAAAAAACTACCCACTCAATTAGGGGTGATATCTCTCCCTCTGGGTTAAACTGTAATCCCCATAAAAGGGGACTGTCATTGCAATTTCATCGTGTCACCATAAAAGGTCAAAACTGTACATTCGGAAGCATCCTAGCCGTTAGATCTACTTCGAGGTCGTATGATGTCCCTCTGTAGCTGTCCAATCAGCGGCTCATATTCAAGCATGCTCTGCACCACAAAGATCCACATTTCAAGCTAACACATCTAGTCAAATTATACCACAACAGGCAAAGGGGTTTTCGACTAAGATGTTATGACGAAAAAACCCCCGACCATCAAATCAAGAGTCCCCGTTCCTAATACGAAAAAAAAATCAAAAACAATTTCACTTCTGAGACCATAAAACTAAAAAGTGTATTTTTCTGTGCTTCAACCACTGTCAACAGTCAAGGTTGTTTTGGTCTTTTCGTGACTTTCAGTCATTAAGATTCTATTGGAGATTAGAAATGCCACTTCACTGGCAGGGCATGGCGGTTTGCTTATATCACGTGACACCAGCGACTGCATACGCACACTTGACCGCGAAATACGGAAATCAATCCGTACAATCTGTCTCATATGGTGTTTAATTTTGTTTGTAATACTATAAGTTATTTGTTTTTCTTAAAAAAAACTTGGCTTTTATCTTTAACGATAAAAACTTTATTTTTTTAAAAAAAATATTTTCCGTACCATTATAAAATAAATAACACTACACAAAAACTTATTTAAAAAAAATTAAGAGTTTGAGATACTCATATCAAATACAACTTGAATTGCTGAATCTTGATTTAAAATACTATACATTGGCTTTTATACACACATTAATTTTGAGACAACAGATTAGCATCTAAATTTTGAATGCATCTATGATTAATATGAGTTAATTTAGGTACGTATGAGTGTTATTAAATTCAACCTAATCCAATTAAAGGGATCCATTTGAACTTAGTTAAATAGAAATTATATGAAAATTGATCTATTTAATAACTTTTATGCGTGCATGCTATTGTTGCCGGACTATACATGACGATCAAGTTTTGTGCAGGACCGACGAGCATTTTCACCACTCAACCAATTAATTCCTCAACGGTCCTTAATTCAATGTCAAGTTAGAGGATAGGTGTCGCTTAGAAACTTGGAATTTCTTACTAAAAGGTTTAATTGAATCCAGAAAGAAATGATGGAACGAGGATTTGATGATTGTCGAAGGGATTACCCGTTATATTGCTCAAACCCATTCATAAAACTAGTACGTGTAAATATAATGCTTTAATGATTGCAGCAGCAGATGAATGATGCGAATATGAGATCGACACGAGAAGTAAGAAAATTGATGGGACTCCATCTTCTGGCTTTTGCAATTGTGACCAAAGCCCTTTTCCTGTTTATTTTCCAAGAACGTTCACAGCTGAGATTAATTTGTGCAGTTTTTCTCGCACTTGGCATTAAGCTTGTGATAGTAAGAGCTGTAGTAGATCAATTATTTTTTCCTTTTTCTTTCCTAAGTTTGTTTTTTCTCGATGATAATCCCGAAAAAAAAGCTTGTAGTAGTAAGAATACATTCAATTCTCTCATTTACAGCTGCAGAATACACGAGTCCAGGCAGTTTTGAACAGTCATATATGGGCCCGAGCCCTCAAGAGTACCCACAGATCTCATCGGGCAAATTGGTATTAAGAATGGTAGATGTGCATGCGCATGTGAAAATAGCTTGTCAAGGAGGCAACAGTGACGAACAAGAGAGAAAAGGAGAGGACCCTGGTAACACAGTGGGGGGACCTTTCACATTGGTTAAGCTGATACGTTAATGTCAATGACAAAAAACCTGTGCTCATGGGTTTAACGAGAATATTGTTTGAAATAGGAACCAAGCTCTCTCCAGTCACCTTCAGCAACCATGTTTATGTGTGGCTTGCTTGATGATGGAAGGATGAGTGTCCTGCGGGCGTTATACAGTGCATATCCGTGAATCTTACGTGCAAGATTTACTTGTAGCATCGTTGTAAGAGTATTATACTGTTGAGCTGCTAGCAAGAAAATCAATATATTTTCTTGTTCAATATATTTAATTTACTGTTTTCCACACGACTAAACTCGGCTTTTATGTTCGTAATTTTCAATAAAAAAGAAGGAGGGAATAATGTTATACCTACATACAAATCATACGAATATAACCTATAAACGTATGATATAAGTAAAAGCTCAATCCTTCGAGGTGAATTTAGCATTATATGTATTGGCCACCACTTTGCCAATTTCTCACTTCAAAGCTCAATCCTTTTTGGAAACTAAAGTTGTAATTATTGATTGAAAGATGTTTGAATGGATAGATCATGGTTGTTGCGTCGTCGGCATTTGATTTAACTTCAACTCCGACCAAAATTAAAAAAATAAATAAAATTCTTTGTCGGTAAAACCCTAGGATTTCTTTTTTATTAAATATGTTTCTAGACTTGAACAACTCACTGTTATATGATTTAATTATTCATTTGTCAAATTATTAGCACACGAGCTTGTCACTTTACAAATGTTACTTTCGTAAGTGGATTAATTTATATATTTTTCTAATGTCACAACTACCCTAGTTTCATAGGATAGGGCATCATTGCTATCTTGTAGTAAAAAAAATTTCTTCACGGGGTGGATTAATATTCTTAATCATAGTTATTTTTATTTACTTTTTAATTAAAATATGTTTGATCATCATAAAAAAACATCTTTTATCATTATCTTTATATCTATAAGTAATTATGAGAATACTCGATGGTTAAAATATAAACCCCTAATTAAAACTCACAATGTTAAAAAAAAATATTATATTAATAAGTAAAGTGAATATTTTAATTATAGGAATGATGATAGATTTGACAATCAAAAATAAAAAGATTATAAGAGAATTTAAAAATATAAAATATGAAAGATATTAGAAAAATATAAAAACATAAATAAAATTTAAATAAAAAAGTTATGCAAGGAAAGAAAAGTAATAAAATATATGAGCGCGCTGACCATAAAAGAGAAAAGAGGAAATGAGAGCTTTCTCTCTTTTTTTTCCATTTATAAAACCTAGGAAAAATTATAATTTAAGGGGGGAAATGAAAGACTTTGTTAATGCAAACACCTAATCACTTGAAATTATAGAGTTTTGGTAGGGGAAAGTAAAGAGATAGAAAAAGATAACAAGGAAGGTGAAGAAAAAAGAGTACAACTTGAATAAGTCTTGTTTGGATAGCTTTTGTAGTACCTCTTATTACTGGTAAAATGTTCAAAGCTAATTTGAACAAGATATCAAGAAGTTTAATTGATTTTTTATTAAATTCTTAAAAATTTTGTATAGGGTTCTTATATGAGATATGAGGGAAATTAGAATTGGTTGTGAATTGTTCTATTTGATAAGAAAATAATTAGAGAAAGTAAAAGTTTTGTTAAGTTATAGTGAAAATTATAATGTAAGGTGATGATGTTTGCCAACCAAAAAGGTAAGAAAACTTAAAGTGTTATAAAATGTTTAGACATTATATATTATATGGTTTTAAGGTGTATGAATGATACGATGATGATTTGAAATGGAATAAGAACTTACATGTTAGGTTGTAATGGAATTTGAATGTCTTATTATCTTAAATACTTTGGGAATTTAGTAAGAATTAGGAAAGAATTGTGTTTCTTTTAATAAACAAGTGTATGATTTTTTAGAGAAATTATGTTCTTGGTAATAAATCCATTAGGTGTGATTTAATGTGCACTTTTAAGTATGTACAAATAAAGAATTGTTAAATTTCATCAAAGTTTTATAGGTAAAAATATTTATAATGATTTAATGATTAAATGAAATTTTATGAGATATATTAGATTGAAGTTTTCTATATGCCTTAAATTTAGGCTTATTAGAATTATTGATGGATTAATCATGCCATGAAATCTTAATGATTTAGGATAAATTTTCAAAGTTGGATCTCAGATAAAAGAATCTGGACCATCTCGAATAACAAGCAGATGCTCACTATCTTTTTGAAGTTAAACATCTTAAACTTACATTGCAATGAATATATTGTTTGATTGTTGAGTTAGATTGATGGAAATGTAAAAAAAATAAAGAAATAAGATTACAAATTTAATGATTGATTGACATTTGCGAAGAGATAGCCACATTGTTAGTAACTAAATAGGTTGTTAGATTTTTTTGCTTTTGTGAGGTGATAGTTGGATTGTTGGCAATCAAATGAGTTGTTGGATTTATTCGCTTATGTGAGGGGATAGTTAAATTGTTAGCAATTAAATACATTGCTAAATTTATTTGCATTCATGAGGGGGGATAATCAGATTATAAGAAACCAAATGGGTTTGGCAAACTTATTGTGTTGCGAGGAAAGTTAAAATTGTTGCGATGATTCATTAAGAACAATTGAAAATGATGAATGTTTGGATAAAAAAAATATGGATTAAAGGTGTTAGGTTTATCTAAATGTTAAAAAAAAATAATATGATTATTTAGTTAAAATAATTTAATGCCTATAATATTAATTAAAAAATTTATATTATTCTTTTATTTTCACATATTATTAAGTCAGGCTAGAGTATTAGGTCTTAGTGTATTAATTTTTATAGTTTGTTGATAAAATAACATCAATAATGGATCATGGATATTTTAGAAGATATATATAATTTTAAGTTTAAGTTTTGTGTTATGTATTTGGCATAACTTTGGTGTGGGTGTTGTAAATTTATTAAATATGATAATTAGTTAAAAATAATATTTGTATATCATATGCCACCCAGTGTATTATAATAAAGTGTTACACATGGATGAAATGAATGGATACTTTTAATTTTAAATAATTTTTTATTTTTTTAATACATTTTACTAATAAGTTATATCCTTTTATTTTGAAATCTTTTATCTACGATGTCTATAATTACTTGATACCAAGGCAGAATATTTATATATTATTGGAATGTAGAAAATATAATTGAGATAAGTTGTGATAAATGATGGTTGGATTAAGAATAAGATTTGAATATGTGGTTGCAATAAATATTGGTAACTTGATATATTTAAAAATAGAGAAAATTCAGTGAAATTTTTTATAGGAAATATGAAAAAACAATTCTCTTTATCAAAAAGTTAATTATGAACATAATATGTGTGGTGCTTAAATATTAAGGCTATTAAAATTAATAACATATCTAGGTTTTTGATTCAATAGATTTATTGAGTAATTGATAAAAAATTAAATTTTTATATAATACAGTGTGTATGTATTATAATGATAATCAGAGAAAACTTTTAGAATTTAAAGTTGAAGATAAAGTGTTTTTAAATATTACATCATGAAAAAACATTATTTAATCTAAAATAAAGGAAAAACTAATTCCCATATATATATCAAATAATTTGAGATTATTAAAAGATTTAGACCTATTGTTTATGAATTAATACTACTTTTATATCTAACAAGGGCACACAATATGTTTCATGTATTGTCCATTCAAGAGCAAAGAAAAATCTTATGCTACACTTGTAACAAGTGCCGATTAAAATCAATAAATATTTGATGGTTAAAGTAAAGCCATTAAACATTTTGGATAGAAATGAAAAGATATTAAATCAGAAAAAGGTTGCAATAGTTAAAAAAATAAAGATAAAACTTGGGATATAGTGTTGCAAACAAAAAAGAAATATCCAAAATTATTTTCAAATATAGATTTGAAATTAAACTTTAAGAATTTTTATAAGAAAGGGAAGGAGAGAATGTAAACCAGTAAATAAAATTCATAATATTAACAAGAAAAATATTATATAAATGAGTAAAGTGAATATTTTAACTGCTGGGGTGATGACATGTTTGGAAATGGAAAATAAAAAGGTTTCATAGAAAATTAAAAAAAAATCTTCAAAAAAAATATATGATATGGGAAATACCGAGAAAATATAAAAACAACAAAAAAAAAATCTAGATAAAAGTGATGTAGAATAATAAAAAAAAAGAGGTACTCAAATATAATTGTTTGGGTCATCTTTGGTCCCTATAATTATAATTTAGCTTGTGAAATATCAACTTAACAAGGGTCACGAGACCAGTTATTAAATGTTACACTAACATGTTTTTTAATCCAAGAGTGGAAAGGGCTCGAATAAAATAAACGTTCTTAAAAGGATTAGTCTTGAGCAATGGGAATATCTTGGAAAATAATGAATATTACACAAACGGGCCGTTCTTTAATACGTGTTTACATGCATAGATTTTGTCACTTGCCCATACAATAATCTACGCCCCATGCGAAATTGAATATCCATAAAAAAAAAAAAAGCATGAATGTGATAGCAAAAATAGAATAATGAAAGAGTAAAACAATCATTGTTGTTTCCTTGAGGATTCCGGGATAGGGCATTAATGATTCGCTAGTCTAGGCCCTCTTCCTTTTTCAGAGTGCACGTCTCTATACTAGGAGGTCCTCTGTCTTAAACCATTCATAAAAGCCTGGTATTCATGGTATGGTAAAGCAACATTTATTCATGGAGATGCTTTTTATTTAAAAAAAAAAACCTTAGGGTTTTGTTTTGTTTTATTTTAAGAGTGTGTTTGATAGTATGATTATATTTATTTTTTAAAATATTTTTTATTTAGAAAATTATAATAATAATATTTTTTTATTTTTTAAAAATTATTTTTGAGATCAACATATTAAAATATTTTCAAAACATTAAAACATGTTAATTAAAAAAATTTAGTTCTAAAAAGTACTCTTTTTTTTATTTACATGGGGTGTTCGGGTCAGCTTGCGCGCACCATGACTAATCTCCACGGTCCATTGAATACTTTGCAAACCTAGTAGGCATGTAAAACACCGCAGGGGTAACAGGCATGCAAGCCAGGGCTCGAACTTATATGCAGTAGAAGAAGACAAATATCTTTCACTACTAAGCTAAGCGTTGGAATACCCTCTAAAAAGCATATTAAAAAGCACTCTTAAACATCGTATGATGGAGTATATATGATTCAAATTATATTATTTTATTTATAATTTTTTTAAATACTTAGTTATAGTTTAGCTTATTTTAGAGTTGAATTACCTTCTAAATTTTATTTTAAAACCTTAATTATTAAAAAATTATAATTTATAACTTTTTCCAATTATAATCATTAAAATTATTACAAAACCAAATATAATTTAAAATAATCTTTAACTTCAGCACTAATATTTTAGTTTAATACGTAATTTGCTTCTAGAAAATTGATTTCTATTGAAGAGCGGATGATTTGAAAGAGAAATAAGTTTTGAGAAAATGAATTACTTTTTTTAATGTTAGGTTGTATTATAAAATATAAAATAAAAACAATGTTTTTTTACTTGTGATGAAAAATAAATTGAGAAATAATTATGCATTTAAAATATTTTTTTTAAGATATTAAATTTTTTACATCTATTAAATAGGCTCTTCGATCTCTCTTTACTTGAGGTTTTCTCTACTTGCAAGGTAGGTGAATCCAAGCTTCCAAGACACTCACTCATACATATCCAGCATTGTAAAAAACGACGTCGCTAAAATCTTAATTTTTTTCATTCCAAACTAAATAATTCATCCTGTCTCTTTGCTATCTCCAGCTGGGCTTCGGACAGCTGCATGCTACAAATTTCTCAGAAAGGCACGGGCTGGTCTGCAGAGTTTCTAAGAACCCTAAATATTTGTTCTGTGTTGCAGCAGCTTTTGCCATTGTAGTTTACAAAATTAGTTTTAAAAAAAGTTATAAATTATATTTTTTTAATTAAAATTTTAAGAAAAAGTTGTTGATGAGACCATATAAATATATAACGAGTGCTAATTAACCAATTATTTTTAAATTTATAATTAAAATAAACGGCTTCATATAAACAAAATGGGCATGTTAACTTTAACTTGATATTTGACTGGAAAAAAAAAAAAGGTTTAGCAATAGGGTAGCACATGAAGCTAGCCCTAGCTGGTTTATAGCATTACAATGATGAAGAACATATAAACTTTGTTGTCTTTAATTAATATAAATTCACAAGTATGATCACCTTTTAATTCCTTTCATTATTCGCAAGGTATAATTAATTACATATACATGTGATGGAATAAAATGCCATTTATTGCATATTCAAAGAAAATCAAGGGTGGTCCTAAACCTAAACCTAAACCTAAATACCCTATCGATTGCATAGATTTTAAGGAATATAATCCAATTTCTGTCGTGCTTAATTACAACCCCTGATAATTAATGCCAGGAGCGGCTGATATCATTCTTCTCGGGTTTATTTCTTATGGTTATTTATGCTCTTACTGGAATAATACCAGTCCAAGAATGAAATAAGAAAATATAGTATCAGCAACTAGCACGGTTGTCAACTCGATCAAGGACTGACTTGGAAAAGGACTTTGATTTATGGATTGTTGGGTGAATCCACAGTTAAGTATTTGTTAATTAAGATTTGATCAAGGTAATATATTTTATATTCTAAAATAAAACTTTAGCAGGTAAACTCTATATTATAACTTTTTTTAAATAACATACTAGATGATGTCGAGTCTAATTATAATAACTATAACTAGTAATAATCTACATCAAAATAAAATGTGAGAATGTTGATTTTCCAGTGCATTTAGTTCTTGATTTATAAAGATAATTTTTAATTTGTTTTGAAATTTTATTTAAAATAATTTGGGTTATTGAATTATCAATTTAATTCATTTCATGTATTAATTTTTTCTATCAAAATAAATAATATGACTGAATTTTTTGTTAAGAAAAAGATATGTTGGTATTTATGTGATATGATTGACCAATTTAATAACTTTTTTATTTTAAATTAAATGATTATAAATCATAAAATTTTCAAATTAGTTTATTAAGCCGAATCAAGTTTTTTTAAAAAAAATTAAAAATTGATGATTTTTTTAATTTATCATAGGATTAAAATTTCATTACAGTTAATATGATTATATTTGTTTTTTTTTAAAATTAAGTTTAAAAATTATATATTTTTAGAGCCCAGATGAAGAAATTTCTTAAATCATTAAATCAACCCTTTATATTTCTTTTTAACAAGACATGCCATCTTTAAAAGAATATGATGAATTTCGGTGTTCTTAATTTATCCTTCTTCTTTTTTAAATTCCAGGAGAGCTCATCAAAGACCATTGACGAGAAGATGCCACGTAGAAATGGTGGAAGAGTCAAAGATCAGACGGCTGGTTGACTTAAATGGAAATAAATCTTAAAATGTTTCCCACCCGGCAACAAATCATAAGATGCTTAGAGTCGCCACGTGGCGCAATAAGGAGCCCTTATGAACAAGACCATCACTGTGTGTGCTCCACCACCGACGCTCCTCATAGCGCGTCTCTGACTCTCAATTCCATCACTATCTGTCCAGAGCTCTCGATTTCTCTTGACGTTGCATGAGATTTCTTTTAATTATATGGATAACTTGTTTAAAATTCAATTAAAAATGAAATTCATTGCTAATATAAAATATCAATTCGAACTCTAACGAATTCTAAGTACTATGATTAAAATAAATATATCTATCTTTTCATTTTTTATTCACTAATTACATTAGTCCAAATGTGTTTTTTAGTTTAAAAATCCACATTTAATCATCACAATATCTCAAAAAATAAATTTTACCATCACTAGTGGGATTGTTTTTTTTTTTTTGAAAAAATTCTCGGATATTTAATTGGTATTTATTTTTATGCTATAGTTTAAAGTGTTTTATAAATCATTATTTCTTTGAAAAGGCACTAAAATGGTGATTATTTAAATGTTTTTGGATAATTTTGATATCCTAGTATTAAAAATAAAAAAAATATTATTTTAATATTTTATTAATTAAAAAATACCTCTAAAAAATATCATATACCACAATACAAGAACAAACATGGATAATTAGTGTTTATAATTTTCCTGGATACTTTTCAAGCCATACTCGATTAGTTGGGGATAATGTCAATACACTATGGAATTAAACACCAAAAAAATGCACTACACCAAAGGAAATAATTATGGCAGAAGACAACAAATAAGAGTAGCATTTAGCATTCCATGGTGTGATATGAAGATTCCTTGGGGGGTGAAAAGGTCTTGAAACTTACCCCGCCAGCACTCCATCCATTGATACAAAATTCAAGCACTAGGAGTTTTTGGGATTTGGATGTTTCAGTGCTCCAAATGTGTTTTATTTTACAAATTCAAATGGCTTGGAGAGTACTCCCCACCGTTGAAAAATGAGAGTGGAGATTTGGTGAAGAGGTGAAGAAGCAAGCAGTACATGTTCAAAAGAGAGGAGGAGGAGGATCAAAAGGACAACCGAAATAATAGTTAGGAATCAGCAAAATAATGGATTAATCATATTAATCTAAAAAAAAACCGAATTAATATATCACATGGGAAAAAACCAATTAGAAATTTTTTAAAATTTTCCAGCCTGGTTTGGTTCTGATTATGGAATTAGAAAATAAAAAAAATAAACCAAAATAAATTAACTAAACTGGGTTTTTTTAAAAAAATATTAAAAAAGTCATTTAGTAAAGTTTATATAAGGTACACAAGCTAACTCGGTTTTTAAAAATAAAAACTAGAACCAAATCATTTGGTTTGAATTACTTTTTCAATCTTGTTTGATACTATTTTTTTAATATTCAACTTGGTTGGATGTTTTAGTTTAAATTGAGCTAATTAATGGTATTCATCTTTGTTAATAATAATTAAAAAAAGTACTGGAATATATTTGGAAATGTGGCCTTTTTAAAATGTTTTTTATTTTAAAAATATTAAAATAATTTTTTAAATTTATTTTTATATTAATATATCAAAACCGTGTAAAAACACTAAACAAATTACTTTGAAACAAAAAAAAATGATTTTTATTTTTTTATTAAAAAAAGGTAAAAACTAGCTTCCAAGCATTTCAAAACGCTATTTGTATCCCATGTCCGGGACACTGCCTTCGACGACTACATTACACTCTCCCAGAAGGAAGAAAAAACTCTGCAGAAGACTGAGAAGAAAGCCTTGAGAGAGAGAACTGAATCCTTTCCTTACCCCTTACGCCTTCATTACACCGTTCCTCTCTCTCTCTCTCTCTCTCTCCCTGCTGCTAATATTAACTCTCCCTCTCTTCCCTATGTCTTCTCTCTCTCCACCTCTCACTTCTCATAAAAACCTCTGTTTTCTATGCATTTAAAACCCTCAGTCTCACACGCGCGCGACCTCTGATTATCTTCTCTTTCACTCTATTCTCATCAAATTTCACCAGAAGAACCCTTTGTTTCTCTTTAAATTCCCATTCTCCGAGAGGGTAAAAACAGAGCAAAAACAGAGTCATTGTAGGTGCAGGAAACAGAAGAACTAATCTTTTTTAGTTTCTTTCACTTTCTTTCTTGTTTTTCTTGGGATTTCCAACATGGATTCTTGTAAAGAGCAGGAACAGCAAGGGTTTAACCAAGCAAAGTTCATTAAGGTTCTTGGACCTATCATCGTAGGTGCAGGACCATCTGGTTTAGCAGTTGCAGCTTGCCTTTCCCAACATGGAATCCCTTCTCTAATTCTTGAAAAAAATGACTGCATAGCTTCTCTCTGGCAACAAAAAACCTACGATCGCTTAAAACTTCACCTTCCTAAACAGTTTTGTGAACTCCCACTTCGTGGTTTCCCCAATGATTTCCCCAAGTACCCTACGAAAGGCCAATTCATTTCTTACATGGAGTCTTATGCTTCGCATTTCAGAATCCAGCCTAAATTCAACCAAGCCGTAAAAACGACAGAATTTGACCACATTAAGGGGGTCTGGAGGGTGCAAACTGAAGACCTTGAGTACCATTCTAGGTGGCTTATTGTTGCGACTGGCGAGAACGCCGAGCCTGTTATACCTGATATAGTTGGTTATGACAAGTTTATAGGTAATATTCTACATACCAGTGAGTACAAGTCTGGTTCTAAGTTCAAGAACCAAAGGGTCTTGGTTGTTGGGTGTGGCAACTCAGGGATGGAAGTTAGCTTAGACCTTTGTAGGCACAATGCAATCCCTCACATGGTTGTTAGAAACACAGTAAGTAATCCAATTCCATGTTCCCTTTCAGTTTCCAAAGTAATTGATGTTCTTGTACATTAAATTGCTCGGTTTTGGGATTGATTTTAGATTTGATATGTCTGGCTTCTGATTATCTGTGTCCTATTTTGTAAATACAGGTGCATGTTCTACCCAGAGAGATGTTCGGCATGTCAACATTTGGAATAGCCATGGCACTTCTAAAGTGGTTACCTTTAAGATTGGTGGACAAATTTCTACTTCTAGTTGCCAATCTCATCTTGGGCAACACAGACCAATTAGGCCTCAAACGACCAAAAACAGGCCCGATTGAGCTCAAGAATTTCACTGGAAAGACACCAGTGTTAGATGTTGGTGCATTATCACAAATCAAGTCTGGCAAAATTAAGGTAAATTAAGCGCATCCAAACAAATTAACCCTTGTTCTTTTCATTCACATTTCTGTGCCTGTGTGTAGCTGCTTTTTGCAATACCTTGGCTTTTGGCTAATGTTTGTTAGGGTTTCAGGTGATGGGAGGTGTGAAGGAGGTTACAAAAAACGGAGTCAAATTCATGAATGGACAAGAAAAGAAGTTTGAGTCTATAATCTTAGCAACTGGGTACAAAAGCAATGTGCCTACTTGGCTCAAGGTAGGCATCATACTCGTATATATGACCTGTTTTGCATTGCTCTTGTTTTAGTTTTAGCTCCATCTTCTTATGAACCATCTATCCCTTTCTGCCCTGGACACATGCACAGAGGGCAGACACCTACAAATCTCTTCTTTTCTCCATGCAAAAAAGAATAAAATCAGTTGAAGTCTACTTGAATTTATTATATTTTCTTTGTGGGGTTTTATGTGATGTTGCTTTCATGACATCATGTCATTCGGTTTGCTAAATGAACCTAGAAATTTGTCCTTCCAGTTTATATCTAATTGATTAATGGGAATAACCATATACTGATTAATCCCTGCCATGGTTAATGCAGGGATGTGATTTTTTCACAAAAGATGGCATGCCCAAAACACCCTTTCCTAACGGCTGGAAAGGCGAAAATGGACTGTACACGGTTGGTTTCACAAGAAGAGGTCTCTTAGGAACAGCCTCTGATGCTGTGAAAATTGCACAAGACATTGGTGATCAATGGAAGACAATCAAGGGCACCGACAGATCTTGCAATTCCCATGTTATCATACTTGGAAAACCATGGTGAAGACGAGAAAGGGGAGAGAATTTGGGGTAGATTTTCTTAGGTTAAGTTTTTATGGGAGATTGGTTAATTGTTCACTTGATGAGGACTAGTTTTCAAATTTTCCCTTTTCTTTCTTGTACATTCGCCAATTTTGTATGGGAGGTTCATCTCCACTTCTCTTGTATCTTTCTAAACTTTGTACAAAGTAATTTCTAAGTAGAGTGTATCTTGAATTTCAAAAGTATTGTGACACGGATCCTTCTTTCTTTGGTTAAATTTGTTTAAAAACAAAAAAGAATAGTTGCACGTGCATTTAGTCATTTACAGGTAGCTAGGTTTTTAAGAAAACTAAGGTCTGCAGCTACCTTCTTGCTCACAATGCCAGCAGCTTTTCATAAAAGCAGAATCTATTGAGGTCCTCCAAAAGATATTTTCCATCTGCAGAAGTAAGAAAATTTTAGGAGGCTGGAATACTCTAATTCTAAAATCTATTGTTTTCACCCGTCATCCATTAATGTATTCCCATCCAAAAAACAAGCAGCATAAAACTGATTTCTGAGCTTAGGGGTGTGATGTTCATCTAAATTTATGATTTGGTTGATGAGTGATGGATTTGGTAGATTGATTCACTATTTCATTTTAATTTTTTCTCAGAGTATGTCAACAATTATGGATTACCATGTTAAATTATTTAGTTTAATTTAATAAAATTAATTTTATGTAGTTTTTTTAATGTTTAGCTCGGGCTAGGTTTTGAATTGACCCAAAAGTGAAGGCTATATTTAATAACAATGTTTTCTATTATTATTGGACAGGAGATTTATTTTTATAAAGAATTTTATTGTTACTGAAATTAAACAAAATAACTTGATTGATTTTATGGGAGATTGGTTAATTTTAACTTGAAAAGACCAAAAATCTAATTTCTTTGTAATTTCATTAAATCCATATGAAAAAATATCAAGTGATAAATTATTTAGTAGGTGATTTAGTGATAAGAGTTTGAAATTAAAAAAATTGTTTTTTTATGATTTTAAATTTAAATTCTGTAATTGTTAATATGATAATCATTATAAATAGTTATTAATTCATGAGATTAGTAAAAGTTCATGTATAAATTAATCTGGAAATCAAAGTTAATAAAGAAAAAAGATTAAATGATGGAGAAAGGTACTCAAAAGGCGAGGGCAATTGAACATTTAGGTCCACTTTCATCATGAGTTTCCATATTAAGAACAAGTCTTGAAAAGCATTATAGTGCTTGGCCTAGCAGTGGAAGGGGCTTGTCTCCTTTCACTGCACCTGGGTTCGAGCCCTGGCGTGCACGCCTGTCACCCCCGCGATGCCTTACATGTCTACTGGGTTTGCAGGGTATTCAGTGGGCCGTGGGGATTAGTCGTGGTGCGCGTAAGCTGGCCCGGACACCCATGTAAATAAAAAAAAAAAAAAAAAAAGAACAAGTCTTGAAAAGCGTTCCTGTAAGTTATAGGCTTTTTTTGGCTCGTGGCAAGTTCTAACCGTGGTGTACTTTGGACGCTAAGTGTAAGAATTAAACTTTACATAACCCCATCCCCTTGTCTTCTGCCTACAACGAGGTCTGTTTCAGTAATAGATCTACGAACCTTGTTTTGCCCATCCAAAGGTTGTTTGTCTTCCTCACTGTACAAATGGGAAGTCGTATCTTTACAGCATGACACCTGTCATCGTATGATTGGCTGATTCCAATAAGATGGTTGACTATTCACCCCCTCTGGGACCTAGTGTGTTTTTCCCTTATTAATAATTTAGTTGTTTTCTTTATATTCCTGTTGATGCCCCATTTTGTTGTCTAGAAAACTTGGTTTGTGAAAAGCGTTTTTCTAGGGATTATTTTTTATTTTTTTTCATGTTTATTTATTATTAAAAAAGTTATGAAAAATATTTTTCATTTAAAAAAATTAGTTTTGTTTCTATAAGTAGTATTTTTCTTTTATTTTTTATAAAATACACTTTTTAAAAGTTACAAGAACTTCAAAAATATTATGTCTTTGTTGATTATAATAAATTTAATCCATGCTATATATTTTTTTTAATATAACCTTTGCTATATTATATCTCAGAGCTTTGCTTTATAAAAATAAACTCACAAGACTTATTTACGTAAATTCTTTCTTTTGAAAAAAGACCTTATTTAGGTCATATCCATGTACATTAATAATTTCGTACAACGTGCAAATTTTATTGAACAAAATGGCATCGTTTTTAAAATTAAAAAAAATGATAGTAAATATAGTAGTGGATGGAAGGATTCAATTGAGAAATAATGGAAATACTAGGAATCGAATTGATAAAATGTTTGATTTTAATTGTGACAAAAGTGAGAATTAATTGAATTGATATGTATTGATGATGACTGTGTTTGTTTTTAGTTTTGGTTTCGCAATCCATATTCTTTAATTTCTCATTAATAATATGCTTATTTCTTTATAACAAGAAAGTTGGGAAATATTTTGAATGAATCTGATCTCAAATTAATATTTAATTGTCTCTTGTAATACAAAATTTTATTTAATTTCTCGTGTGTTTTCAAAACCCAAGAACAATTTCAACTCAATTACTAAATATGGTTTTGAACTTTTTTATTTTAAAATATTTTTTTAGATTTTTATTATTTTAATATTAGCACATTGAAGGTATCAGAAAATATTAAAAAAATACTAAATTAATATTTTTTAAACTAAATATATTTCTAACATACACTAGATTTCATGAATCAATCACCAGACAGGCAAGCTGAATGCACTTCATCTTCTTGATCGAAAACGAGCCCCATCGGCTAGCTTAATGGACTTCATCTTCTTGGTGAAAAACCAGTGCCAAAGCACGGGAGAGCTTCTTTCCATTGTCTGCAAACGTGGTACATGCACGTGACTCTAAAAATTTAGACATGTATAGAAATGGACTTGTGTCCGGCACACCGGACAGCCTTAACCTTGCTAGCTCTAGCCCCACTCAAGCAAGTAGGATGATCACACCTGCTGGATTGTTTTTTTCCTTATTATTATTATTAATAATGCAGAGTTGGGCTAGTTTATATATATTTTAATTAATTGTATTATTTTAAAATTGATAATTATATAAATTTTTAATAATTTTGAGATTTATAAAATTTAAATGAGTGATGTTTAAAAAATAAATATAAAATTTAACTAGCTAAACTAACTCAATTAAAGTTACTTAATGTTTTTTTCTAAATTATAACAGCACAGGATGATAAATGTGTTGGTATTTATGTGCGTGCGTGTGTGTATTATGATACAAGGTGCGTAAAAGGGTCGCTATTATATACTGATCAGTAGTTAGTATATATACAATACTGGCTAGCTGGTATTCTCTCTCTCTCGCTCTGTCTCTCTGGGGCTGATAATTGAAACAATGATGGGGCTCTGATCCTTTTCCATAGACTATTTGTACGAAGCTTGCAGAAACAGATTGACAGATCTCCTCTGTTATCAGAACCAAAGAAAAGAAAACCCTATTCTCTTGCTCTTTCCCCTTCTCTTTCTCTCTGTACTGCGTTGATGATGGTGATGATGCAAGCCTTGGCTTGGCCTCCACATCTCCTTCTCCATCTGCCGCCGTAAGACAATGGAGAGGAAAAGTCCAAGTTAGGATAGGAAGGAGGGGTTTCTGCATTGATTTCGAAATCCGCATCACACGCTTCCATGCACGCCTTCTCACGAGTGATGAAATCTTGCGTCACTTCCTTCGCTTCCCACTGACCAGTTATGATCATCCACCCAAAATCCTGGCAGAGAGGAAAGGACTGCCTGACAGAGACGGGCAGATTGCATGGTTTTATGAAACACCTCCTCTCAGCCCTTCTCTTCTTGTATTCATTTCAAACCGTTTTTGCATGCACCTGATGTCACAGTAAGCTTCGCTCTTAAATATCTCTCCCTTCGCCCTTCACTCTTCCGTCCCGTATGCCTTTCCCGAGCTTCTGAATCGGAAATACACAAAACAGATATACATATACTCTATACAAGAATAGGATAGAGCAAGACAAGATTGTCCACGGCAAAAAAAAATTTTCAGATTCCGACGTAAATATGGACCTGTTTTTTTCCCTTCAATTACAAGGAGGATGGTTGTCGGGCCCCACTTTGAGTTTGAAACTGTTTAAGGTCAGGGCATGGGTCCTTGAATCATCAGTAAATTTATGACTCATTAGTTAAACTGCAATTAATTTTAAAACAATATTAATTCATTTAAAAAGATTAAAAATATTTTATTATTTAGCAAAAATATGTAAAGAAAACAGTGTGACTAAATCAATAGCATGGTGGATCAACTTGGTAGGTTTTAGGTTGAGAAGTCTAACTTGTAAGTCACTGTGTTAACCTCAGATTAATTTTAAAACACAGTCTTTCATTTTTAAAAAAATTAAAAAAAAATCTCATTTTGAACAAAAAAATATGTAAAGAAAACACTTCCTTAACCTCATTCAAGTGTTACTGAATCAGTAATGTGGTGGAATAGCAAGCTAGGTAAATATTTAAAATATTTTGAAATAAATCAGATTTATATTGGTTCCGGTTGACAAGTCTAATTTATAAATCATTATGTCAACCTGAAATTAATTTCAAAACATTTTTAAATATGTAAAATATTGAAATAAAATTTCAGATTTTGGTTTGATAAGTTTTTAACCAAGTTTAATAACCATGACTAAGTGGTTTAATTTTTTTTATGTTTTTTTATCTTATTTATTTTTCATTTTATTTTTAATTTTTAAGTTCTTGATAATTATATGAATGTTGTTGTAGAATTTTTTTCATATAAGATCAATTTCTAGTTGATTTATTTATGGTATATTTAATTTTTTTAAATGAATTTCTTTAGTTGAATTTATTTGTTGTAAATTTATTTGAGTTGATTTTTTTTCAAGCATTTTGAGTATTATAAAGTGTTGATTTATATNCAATTTCTAGTTGATTTATTTATGGTATATTTAATTTTTTTTAAATGAATTTCTTTAGTTGAATTTATTTGTTGTAAATTTATTTGAGTTGATTTTTTTTCAAGCATTTTGAGTATTATAAAGTGTTGATTTATATTTAATTTAAATATTTTACAGTTTTATAAAATAATTTTATAAAATATTTTTAAATTATTATTGATAGAATTACATACGGTATTTTATTGATGGAAATACCAATGGGATGAAATAGGTAATTTTTTTTGCTTGTTTTTTATTGGTAAATTTATCGATAATAATATTTTTATTATTATCAATGTGCTTACCCATAAATAAAAAATTATTGATGCAAAATTTATTGACTGAGTATTTTTATTAATGATTTTGTTAGTAAATTAATTATAATAAAATAATAATGCAAATAACAATTAAAAATTTCATCTATAAATCTAAAAATTATAGTAATATATTCTATTCTTGGAAAATAGATTATCAATTTTAAAACTAATGGTTTGGTATTTTAAAAAAAAATAACCATCCATTGAAAAAAAAAATCCAGCGTACCACCTACCAATTAAGTAGCCTACATAAATAAAATCTACATCCTTAGAATTCATACCGAAAGCTTGGATTATCTCATCAACATGATGCATCATGGTACTGTTGATTTAGTTATGGCTCAATCCCTCACGCTGGTAGAATCCGCTGTCCTATCAATTCAGGATTTTTTATAGTAGCATTATTGATTTTTCCAAGATGAACATTGAGTAAAATTAAGAGCATTAATAGTCATGCAGTGAAGATGATGTAATTACGGGGCTTAATTAATTGTATATTAACTACCTGGATAATTAATGCATGAAGGGAATTTAGTGGCATGTATGAGAGTTGCGTGCATGGGAAGATGGGATTAACCTAGGGGCGGATGCAGGCAGGGGGGCGTCTCTATGCAAGTATGGGCATGGCATGCACTTGTACTAATCAAAGAACTGATTGATGTGCATGCATGCCTTATGGCTTCATGCAATATTACTCGTGAGAAATTGATTTGCACTGCATTTGGCAGAGTACAAAACAAAACAAAACCCTTATTTTCTGTCATCTCACTGCTGATTTTGTTTTTACGTTTCAAATCTTTGGTAGTGATGAGATGATGATGATATGAGAGAAAGGTCCCCAGAGAAAGAATTCATTCCCTTTCCTTCTAGTTTCTTCATTCAATTGGGTCCACTTGATCTCAGTGGTATGTTGCTTTAGTGGCAGCCCTTCTCAAGCTGACAAGCTAGCTAGCTCGCTAGCTAAGAGTGTAGAAATGTAAATAAAGAAGAGAGAGACCTCTCGATGCCCGCCTTCCTCGACTAGCTATGCATGTTCGCTTCAACATCGCTCCCTGCTGATTCATAACGTCGACTTCGATTTAACGGAGAAAAATGGCTTTCTCTGTCTAACATTCTTGCATTATGTTTTTGCCAAAACTCATGTGGGTGTAACGAGAAGGACGAAGACCTTACAGTGGCCGTCTTGTCCTCTGTCTTCATCTTGGAATATTCAGGGATCCAGGCTAGTAGTATTGGGTGTGGTCTAGGCCACAGCTAGTCTAATCCATTAAACAACAGCATATAGGATAACCTTCTTCAAATTGTCACCTTCTGACAACGATCAGTTGTTGTGAGACGAGGCTTCAGAGGAGTACTGGATTTCTTACATACTGGGACAGTGATAAAAATCACAATAATGTTGTTGAAGGAGCATAATATTCCATTTCTTTTAAATTAAATTAGCATTGTAAAATAGGAAAATTTAAAAATAATGCGAAATAAAACAATTTCATTCTCTTACATTTTCCAATTGTGATATTTATAAAAGTCACGGTTCGAAACTAAAGCATATTGTAAAATTATATTTTTTTTTACTGGGTGTTTCAGTGGTAAGTTTTAAAATATAATATTTATTTAATATCACATTTTTCAATTAAAACTCTTTTATATACTTAGATTTTGAAAACTTTTTGTAATTATATTATTTTATCAATATTTTATTTTTTTGCGCTAATATCCTAAAACAGCCCTAACTTCCAGGAGTCTCTGAATTTAATGAGCGATGGAGGATGGACCATCTTTAATCATTGACCAGAGAAATGATTTTAATCGTTGTCTTTTCTGGACGGTAAACACTGGTTATAGCTTGCGAGCATGAGTTTGCTAGTGGAAAGGCCCATGAGCCCAATTCCATTTAATCAGATGCATGCCTATGGGCTTAAAATCATTGGTGGACAATCAGGCCTATTGATGGCCCAATAACTTGAAGTTAATGGTGGTGGGATGTACTTTTTCTTTCCAAAGAAAAGGTCAAGACTTGAAATCTCTAGGTAATAACGGGAGCGGCTAATATCAATTTAAAAATCAATTTAAATTTTAATAGTTGATTTAATAAATCACTTGGGTTTCATTTGGTTAAGCCACACTTGTTATTTTTAACTTAACTTGGCGAAGGATTCGAGTTGATCGAGTTCTGGTTCGATCCGATGGCTGGGCTGACTCAATGATACTGGAATGAGGAAGCTACTGGGAGCTCCATTTCAAATCATATGGGCTCGAAGTTTGCAGTTGCTACTTCCCAATCCAAAAGCACTTGGAGGCCCAACTGAAGCAAGATCAGACCTGGTTGATGGGCCGAAGCCCCTATAGGACATAGGCAAACTCCGTTCCTGTGCAAGAAGTGCTTTTCTTTTTCTTTTTCTTTTTCTTTTAAATTTAATTTTCTCTGTAAAGCTGCCAAAATCAACCATTTCCAAGATTTTTGTATGATATATTGTTTACTTTTCGTCTGCAGAGAATGGAAGGGAACAGCTTCAAGAATTGACTGAGGGGCCAGCTTCTGTTGCTTCGGTCAAGACTCGAAGAACAAAAACCACTTCTAGCAATAAAGCAACAATGAGTGCAATAAAATTGATGAGTTGACTTGTCTGGTCATTTCCTTCGTTCCTTTCATTTCTTTGCAATTTCATCGAAGATCAAGCTAATCAATCATTATTGTATATCATAGTGTTTCCATGCAGAGATAGCAGTTGAAAAATTATAATTCTCAGTTCTTTACTGTAGTGGTACTGTGACGTGGCAAAATTGTAATTTTTTAACACATGTTTTTCTTATATTTTTTTTCTCTCGTTAAACTTGATATTTTTATAATTTTACACTTGATGTATTTATCATTATTTTTCTTCTTATCTTTATTTTTATAATTATTTTTTTTAGTTTTTCCTTTTGTTCTTTACATATTTTTTTGAAAATAAACATTTCTCATGTTTTCTACACTTTTAATATTTATCACTTTATTCTTGGTCTATTTATATTTTTTTTTTATTTTTATACTTTTATAATTTATTTTTTTTATTTTTTTCTTTACACTTTGTTTCTTATAAAAATCATTATACAAAGATAAATTGTAATAAATGCTGCATTGTTCCATTCTTCTGCTATATTAAAAATTAGCTTGAGATCTTACATATTTTTATTATAAGTAAACATTGATCTTTTGATTTACAGTTATATTTTTTATTCAATATCAAAAAAACATGCTAATAATACCCGCACATTAGTTATTTTGTGTTAGGAAAAAATACTTGATTTGCAGTTGGATGAATTAAATAAACACGTAAATATTTTGTTTTTTATATTTATTGATATAGATGGTTCTAGATGTATTTAGTTAGATACACCCATATTATTTTTTTACTTGTAATTATAAATTTTAAAATGTACATTTGAAAAGCTTGCATATTATTTTGCCAAAAAAATTATCTAATTCACAATGAATATGTCAAATAACTAATTATATCCTAATTAAGCATCTTGATTTTCCTAAACCTAAAATTTCTTTAATTTTGAGTATTTGTTTTTACATTTCAAATTACTTTTTAAATTTTTTTATATAAAAAAGCATCAATTAATACCTTTTAGTTGTTTTTTAATGTATTGGTGTAAAAATAAATAAAATCTAAACACATAATTTTAATATATTTTTAATTAAAAAATACTTTTAAAAATAATCTTATACCACAATATCAAACATTCATTTAGAGTGTGTTTGGTATTGTGAGAACAATTCAATTTCAAAGTGTTTTTCGTTACATCTAAATAATTTTTTATTTCTTTAAAAAAATTATTCTTGATATTAGTATATCAAAACGATACAAGAACATCAAAATTTTATTTTTAAATAAAAGCAATCCAAAATTTTTAGGAGAGCGTGACTAGTTGTGTTCCCAAACATGCTTTTATAAGATTTCACCTTAAAAAAATTCCACCAATTATTTCTTTTTTGTTATTTATTTTTTATTGGTGATTAAAAATTTCATTGTGATTTTGACATTGCGATGCATGAACCTGGAGCAATAAATTAAAATTTTCAAATATTAATTTGTCCATATAATATATGTAAATATTTTTTTTTGTTTTGTTAAAAGTATACCTTCAACTCTCATGGCAATTAAAGATATCAAATATAATTCTTTCATCAAAGAAATATGAGCACTCACGTCGTCGCTCAAATGAATATTATTTGTGTCTATTTCAATTAAAACTTATATTTGGAAGTGCATTCTTGTTGAAAAAAATAAAATGTGCATTCATTTCTTATCAGGTGACAAACAAGACTTCTCTTTTAATTTTTTTCAAAGGATAAGTTCATTTGATATATTTTTACTGAGACTATAAAAATTTGATTCAAAGAATCCATCAAAATGTAAAATAGATAGAGAATAAAAGGTTGTTGTGTCATTATTGTTTATTAATCATAATACATTATTTAATGTCACTAGATTTTGAAGAATTCAGACTACCTCTAAAAGTAAATTTTTTGCTTTCCATTAAGGCCTACTAGTTTTTGATATATTTTAAAAAAGTCTCTATAGTTTCATCTAGATTACATATATTTATTTTTCCTTTCTTTAAAAAAACATGTCCATTTGTATGGTAATTGAGTTCATCTGTCTTGTTTTCATATTTAATATATATATATATATGTTATTATTGTCACAAGGGAAAGTGTTAAAAATTAAGAATTTATACATGTAATCTTCCTCGAGTCTATGAAAAAAAATCTCCTAACTTCTCTCCAAGTTGAACAGGGTTACAAGAGAAAGTATTCTCTCCATTTTCCTCTCCTATGGATAAATATATTATCATCTCTTAGTTTTTCTTTCACCATCTATAAACATAACACAATATAAATGTGTTGATCCTTGATATATACTCTTTAAATTTTTAATATGTATTTGATCTCGAGCATAGAAGTCCATTTTTCTTAGAAAGATTCTGACGAGAATAATAGAAGTTGATTCTTGATACATACTCTATTTAGCAAAAGAAAGAGACGATATACCCCTATTTTTATCACTTTTTTAGACAAACAACTTTTACTTCTCTCCCTGATCTTAAGGTTAGAAGACATTATTTAGGGTTAGATTGAAAAAAAAAATGCTTAAAGCGCGCCCTTCATATATTTTGTCTAACTCCTCCATTTATTCTTAATAAATAAAAGAGAAATGACCACTTTGTCTTTAAAAATAAACATTCATGCTTGAGATAGAATAAATTGATAAAAGAATAATAAATGATTAGGTGATGGTATATTAATAAATTGATTGAAGAATGACTGATGATTTCACACTTGCTTTTGTTTCCCTACTCTATGATCTCAAGCTCTCGTTCATTAAAAGGTTTATTTCAAAGCATGAGTTTTGGTTAAGAAGGTGATCAATTATAAATGTGGTTAATCCTATAAATGTTGGTTGCATTAATATATAAAATAAATAAAATATATGCAACCATAAATTTCAAGTCTTTCTTCGTCACGTTTAAGATAAAATTTATTTCATTATAAATTTATAATCAATAAGGAAAATAATATAAAATTTAATAACATAGTTTTTTTTTTACATTGGATCTCATGCAATATAAATACATAAATAAAGATACACAAAAGAGCCTGCACATAGAAAGATTAAGAGATATTCATACCATGAACATAACAAACTAAAAACCTTGCAAATGCAAGTTGCAGAAAAAAAAAGATGAAGGAAGAAAATGTAATTAACCCTTTATCTATTTTTTATAGTTTATCTATTATACCAAACAAAGTTATTATCGAAATAAACATACCATCACCTCTACCCAACCTCCGTATAGCAATCAAGCACCACTTACAATAACAACAACCCCGATTAGACCACCCATAACAATAATTTATAACATTAATAACTTGAAAATTCAATGAAAAAACACCAACAAAAAAGAAGAAAACAAACCAAAACTTTATAGCCACCAATCCCCATTTATGAACGATAATGATATAAACTATTTGGGTAGAAAGCAAGAAGAAAGAGCAATTAATCCACTAGTTCACATGCTTTCCTAACCTACTAGTATATGCAAACAATATTCACAATCCAGTATATCTTTCTATGCACGTAGTTCACACTTCAACACTGTTTTTTTTCATTTTAGCCACTTCGATTTAATTCCAATTGACTCTCGCGACTCGTGAAAGGGCAATTTTAAACACCATTGTGTGATATATGTTTTTTTCAAACTATTTTTGACATATGTTAGGTTTTGATTTGTGAAAGTTTATTTAATTATTGGTCTTCGTTTTTGTTTGCAGTGATTTTTTATGTGAATAATTATTTTTAGGTTAAATTATATTTGCTATAGTAATTTAGCTATATTAAATTATTTAAATGATATTTCATTATATATACATGTATGTGTGTGTGATTATGTTATGTTTTCATAGCAATTATATAGGTTTTCATAGATTCAAAGATGACATGATCCTTCAACAGGTTATATTCCCAAGATTTAAATTTTGTCGTCTAAAAAGTGTGATTTTTTTTAAAAAAACAAGTAAATGAAAATTTATTTTCATCAGGTAATCAACTTGTGAATAGTATAATCCTTAAAAGGACTTTGTTATTGAGAAGTTAAGTTTCATTTGAAAAAAAATAAAAATAGAATTGTCTCATTTTCTTTAAGAAAAAAAGATGTATTAATAAAATTTTTATTTTAATAAAAAAATCAACTTATGAGTGATATAATATTTGAAAGGGTTATATTCCTAAGAATTTGAAACTTTATGGTTTTTAAAAATAAAAATATATTAAATTTTATTTTGCTAAGGAATTGTCTGAGTATGGTAAAATTCATAAAAAAAATAGATACTCGTGAAGTATAAACTTTACTTTTTTTCAAAATAAAAATAGAAGTTGTCTAATGAAAAAAAACTACTCAAAACCTCATTTATCATTTTTTTTAGATACCCGTATTCTAAAATTGAAGACTAGGCTTTTTTTTAGGTTTAGATCCTACATCATTATCTTGGAAGTTATAAACATTTTACTATTAATAAGTAAACACATACCTATTAACTTAAATAAATTCTTAGCATGTAAGTATAATATATATTTGTATTATTAAGAACTAACTTGAAGCAAGTTTCATTATATAACATATTCTAAGATGATTTTCATATTTCATCCAGCATAATCAATTCATTATTTCAAAATCTTTAAAAACTAATTATGATTTCTAGTTATTATAAAATTAGATAATATTTTTTTTATTTTTTTATATTTTAGCTCTTTCTACATAATTAATTGATGATGGAGATGTCCCATGACAACCTTGTAAGATTAGGTATTATTATTAATGACTTGGAAACCTTGCTTTCCATTTTGATGTTTGATTTTGAGTATTTCTACTAGCTTTTAAATAGACTTCAAGTTTAAAAAAGGCTAACCAATTTACAAATAAGTAAACATCAAATCAAATTATTACAGGTTTTGAGTTATATCTTTTTTAAAACCCTTTTAATGCTTCTCTTGTTTTCTTTCTTTTATATGGGACTTGTTAATGCACTCATTATTATCTTTATTCTTAATAGTTCTTAAATAATATATCTAAATAAAATATTTGGGTTATTAGTGCTTTAGTTCAATAGCAGCTCAATAAAAAAAATTTATAGTATGAACTAATTAAGAATGATTTTTTTTTATTATAATATTGTTTAAAATTTAAAATTAATCTTAATCCAGGAGTGAGCCGTAATCTATACATGAAGATTAGATGAAGTCAGCCTAGAAGTTTTGGGTAACATACGAAAATTTCCAAGTTATCTGGCTAGTTCATAAAAAAAGAAAACCTGAGTGCCTCCGTAGAAAAGTGTAACAATTATCTAACACAAGCAATTTACACAAAACTCCTCCGTTGCCTTGACAAACACACAATGATGTTCCAAAATAACCAGAAACTTTTCTAACGTGCAAGGCTATTTCAGTCATTCAACCCTAAAGGTGTACCGAAACTTGAGGCTCAGACTAAATTAGACAAGGTCCTAAGGGTTTATTAGTAAATTGAGCCAACCAAAGCCCTTATGTATCTGCAACAGCAACTCGCAATCCACCAAAAGCTACAGAGATAATTTTTTTATTCTCAACAAAATATAGTAATTTTCTTTTTTGGGTTTTCAGGTATCGCGATATTAAATTTTCCTTTGATTTCCCATAAATATTTTTTTAATTTTTTTTTGAGTTTGGTTTTATTCAATTAATTTTTAAAAAAACTTTTTTTTTTAATTTTCTTTCTAAATTTAGAGGATCTATTTCTCTTGCACTGATAGATTCTTCACTGCTCTTTTTATCACTAAGAAAGTTAAAAAAAGTTTGGAACTTTATCACTCTTGTTTTTTTTTTTTTTTCCCTGGGGGTTCTATTAGTGATTTGATTGATATATTGAAGGCGAAATTTTTTTGTACTAATAAATTTATTGTTTTTATTTTCTGGGTTGCTATTTTTAGAGGCAAAGAGAGCTAAAGCAGTGTGTATGTAAAACAATCGTTTAAGGTTTAAAAACATGTCTCAAACCAACTGGGAAGCTGATAAAATGTAAGTTCATTTTCTCTATTTATTATTGAAAGTTCACATTTTTCTGTTCTAATGCTCTTTTCTTTCATGTTTCTGTTCTTGAATGGTGTTTCTGGCATGTGGGTTATTCTGGGTTTTGTTTCTTATGTTTGTTTTTGGACTAAAGTTTTGTTCTTTGAAGCTCGTTTATGTTGTTACTTGTACATAACTAGAATTTTAGGGTTTGTGAACTTACTGTTGGTTGGTTGTTGATGTTTTTTATTTTAGAATTTGAGTTTCTGCTATATTTAAGGTGTAAATACCTTTTGTGTTTAACTATATTTTTCTTTTTGTGTGGATAAGCTAAGATTTTGTACAGCTTAGAGGTTTAATCACTGGGTTGCGGGTTTATTTCCTTTTCTGGCTACAACATTTGGGAATCTTGTATCTCTGGTCTGGATTCTGTACATGTTATTTACTTTTCTTCACACGATTCACTATGATGTCTGCTTTGGGTGAATAGTTTGTACTTATTATTCCGTTCGCAGCTGTTAGGGTTGGTGAAGCCTTTTTCTTCTTCTTTTCTTCTCGATATAAATGGAATCGAGTAACTTTCTGGATGAATAACAGGTTGGATGTGTATATCCATGATTATTTGGTAAAAAGGGACTTGAAGGCTTCTGCCCAGGCTTTTCAAGCTGAAGGAAAAGTGTCATCTGACCCTGTAGGTAAGTGTTTGTGGATTTATGATTAAGGGCAGGAGAAAGCCTTTATGTTGGCTACGGTTGTATATTATTTATTTATTGATTTTTAATTTCTTTCATGGTTTTGACTTTTTACCGTGGTTTTCCAGCTATCGATGCACCTGGAGGCTTTCTCTTTGAATGGTGGTCAGTGTTCTGGGATATATTCATTGCTAGGACCAATGAGAAACACTCGGAGGTTGCTGCGTCTTACATTGAGGTTGGTTTTCTGGACTTTCTGCTGTATCTCATTCTTTCCTTGAGGTTTATTTGTGTCATGAGTGCTGGAGAGAAGGAAAGTTGTGATTGTCCAAGAGGCATTGATGAGGCAAATCAATGACTTCCTTATTCTGAATATCTTATTGTGGCCTGCAAAACTATTATCAGAGTATCTGAGTCAAGGGTGAGGCTTCTTCTCTGCATGCATCGAAACCTTGTTCTTGAAATCAATGTTAGACTCCTCTCCTAGATGGTATGATAAATTGTGGTGGCATCCAAATCTTCTGTGATGCCAAAAAGCCTGACAATATCTCAACTAGTTGTTGATTCTTAGTTGGATGAACAACTCATTGCAAGTGTGGTGATGTAACTTCAGCCAGCTGCTCGTCCAGAGGTGGCTCTTTGGGATTTTGTAAAATAGTTTTAGATATGGATGCTCATTTAAATCCTCAACTGAATCAGCCATTTGGTGCTCTTGTAGCATCGATGCCAGATGTTTAAACTTTAAAATATTTCTTGCAAATTTCATAGAAGTAATAACTTTTGGTACTCATTGGAAAGTTTTGACTTATTGAAACTTCAGACACAGTTGATTAAAGCACGGGAACAACAGCAGCAAGGTCAACAACCACAGCAGCAGCAGCAGCAGCAGCAAATGCAAATGCAACATCTCCTAATGCAGAGGCAGCAGCAGCAGCAGCAGCAACACCAGCAGCAGCAGCAGCAACAGCAGCAGCAGCAGCAGCAGCAGCAGCAGCAGCAGCAGCAGCAGCAACAGCAACAGCAACCTCAGCAGCAGCAGCAGCAGCAGCAGCAGAGAAGGGATGGTGCCCACCTCCTTAATGGTACAGCAAATGGGCTTGTGGGAAATGATCCTCTCATGCGCCAAAATACTGCAACCGCTAATGCAATGGCTACAAAGATGTATGAGGAAAAATTAAAATTACCAATGGAGAGGGATTCATTGACAGATGCTGCAATGAAGGTAGGTGATTGGTCTTTTCCTCACTTCACTTTCCACTTTTTCTCAGGTTTGATTTCAGGAGTGGTGGATTGACTGGAATTTTCGAAGCATGACTACTTTATTTTATTATCTTTAAAACTTTTTACAGCAAAGATTTGGTGAGAGTGTAGGGCATCTTTTGGATCCAAATGCCTCGATTTTGAAATCTGCTGCAGCAGCAACTGGCCAGCCTTCAGGGTGCTTTTCTGTTCTATTCACCTTTATTGCTTAATCATATACTTGAACTTGTGGTTAGAACAAAAACTAGAATGATAAATGGTTTTAATGCAGCATTTGAAATGATATTTTTATGTATTTCATATTAATGGCAAAGTTCGTCTTAATTATTCTGTTTCTTTTAAATAAATACTAGTTGGTGTGATTTTGCAACTAATGTTACACAATCTTGATTATTATATACATGTCTGAATAAACACTCGATGATTTTGCAATTCAGTTGTTGAATCTTGTAATTGATTCAAAACTTTTTTTGATGTTGTATAACCTAATTTCAGGCAAGTGTTGCATGGTGCTTCTGGTGGAATGTCCCCACAGGTCCAGGCTCGGAATCAGCAGTTATCAGGGTCCACACCGGTATGGGTTACATAGGGTTTTCTCATCATTTTAGATTTTCTTTATCATTAGTCTGTTCTAAATTTTGTCTGGGATGGAATCAGGACATAAAGAGTGAGATAAATCCTGTGCTGAATCCAAGAGCTGCTGGTCCAGAAGGATCACTGATAGGAATTCCTGGTATGCTTTTTTCATGGCATTTCCCTTTTTACATGTTATGATTGATTGATCCTGATTTCAGATAGACAAATTACATTCTAATGCACTTGTGAGACTATTTGATCTTTAACTTAATGCCCTCATCTTTCAATTTAACAGTAGACTGTGGCTTATTATAATCTGTTTGGTTTAGAGATGCCTGCGGCTAAACATATAGGTCCTTGCTTTTCAGGATCAAATCAAGGTGGCAACAATTTGACTCTAAGAGGATGGCCACTCCATGTAAGTTTTCCCTGGTTCAATTGTTCTACATGCACTATTATGGTTTAATTTTGGATGCACAATGGCAAATAACATGCTTACTGTGAATGTGTAAGCATATTGGACCCTATTGCTTCCTTGTCAGGGATTGGAACAACTTCGATCAGGACTTCTTCAGCCACAAAAACCTTTTATACAGGCTCCTCAGCCCTTTCATCAAATTCAGATGCTAACACCACAGCACCAGCAGCTTATGCTGGCACAGCAAAATCTAACATCACCAGCTGCTAGTGATGATAGTAGAAGGTTGAGAATGCTTTTAAATAACCGGAATATGAGTATCGGAAAGGATGGCCTTACAAATTCTGTTGGTGATGTTATTCCAAATGTTGGATCCCCTTTGCAAACAGGGGGCCCACTTTTGTCTCGTGGAGATCCAGATATGCTGCTTAAGGTTCAATGATTCTTTGAATTAAATGTATTTTTTGTCTTCCTCTAGTTGTGACTTCACTCTTATAAATTTTAATGTTCTGAAAAAAACTTCCTTTCATATGCAGTTAAAAATACACCAGTTACATCAGCAGCAACCTAACAGCAATCCACAGCAGCAACTTCTCCAGCAGCATGTGCTTTCAAATCAGCAATCACAGAGTTCAAACCACAATCTTCATCCGCAAGATAAGATGGGGGATGCTGGCAGTGTCAATGTTGATGGTAGCATATCCAACTCTTTTCGAGGAAATGATCAGGTCTTTTTCTTTTTCTTTTTTGTTACCTCTAATACACCTTTGTAACTGGTGGTCTGGCTGCATGACATCCTTTTGATTGGTGGTGTAGCTTCATTATCTTAATTTTTCGAACCAGCTATTAATATTTCTGGATACATTAGTTGGAACCAGTTTGGTATTGTTTTAGATCTCAATTACTTCAAACTTTTTACTTAAGACTAATCATGGAGGACGCCTTAGCATGCAGATATTTGCTTCTCTGTTCTCTAATATTTCACCCCTTTGATGAAAGTTTCAGATGGCAAATGTAGTTTGGTTAATAGGGTGCCAAGTTGACTGCACTTGCAGTTCATTTAATTTATTGGAAACCAAATATAGCCTCTCTATGGCAGTAGTTATAAAACATGCCTTTTGACTTCTCCCTTTATCTGGATTAACTTTCATGTCATGGATTTTTGTTGCTCCCCTTGTCTTAAATTGAGATTTTATTACCTTTACAAGATGTTGCACGCTAGTTAGTTCATTTTAAAAGCAGCATGCTCAATATGACTGACCTTTACAGGTTCCTAACATGGTTTTCCTTGTTGCATCTTAAGGTTTCAAAAAACCAGACTGGGAGAAAGAGAAAACAGCCAGTGTCTTCTTCAGGTCCTGCCAATAGCTCAGGAACTGCAAATACAGCAGGACCCTCCCCAAGTTCAGCACCTTCAACGCCTTCAACCCACACACCTGGAGATGTGATCTCAATGCCTGCTCTGCCTCATAGTGGTGGTTCTTCTAAGCCTTTTATATTTGGGGTGGATGGTACAGGCACTCTTACATCACCATCAAATCAGTTGGTGAGAAGATTTTTCATCCTTTTTATTGGTGAAGGAATTGAAAATTCCTTGCTTGAATTCTCATTGGCATTCCATTTTGGCAGTGGGATGACAAAGATCTTGAATTGCAGGCTGATATGGATCGTTTTGTGGAGGATGGATCTCTTGAGGATAATGTCGACTCTTTTTTATCCCATGATGATAATGATCCTAGAGATGCAGTTCCTCGTATGGATCTGAGCAAAGGTGTGCAGATGAAGGCCTAGTTTTTCTTTTGACAAGATTTTCTCAGAACTTTGGTTCCGGGATCTTGTTGGCTTTTTTGTCAAGATCATGTATATACATTTCTTAAATATGATGCAATGATGCTGTGACAAATTATTCACAGATATTTCATCTATCACTGGTTATTGATAATGATATGACTCTTCGTGTTCCCTTGTTTTTTATTGAATTGATAAATACATGTAAAATGTAATGACATGGCGGACTTATTTTGAAAATTGTCTTGTTTATGCACTATGATTTACCGAGTGTAGAATTTTGATGTGACTTCAGGATTCTCATTTACTGAAGTAAATTCTGTTAGAGCAAGTGCAAGCAAAGTAGTCTGTTGCCACTTCTCATCAGATGGAAAATTGCTTGCTAGTGGTGGCCATGATAAAAAGGTGAGTATAAAAAAATGACAGGTCGCAATATTCCTAATTCTAGGTTAATTAACCTATTGGAAGGTTTCTTATAAAAGAAACTTTTTAAAAAGTTACAAATATATGGGATAATTGGATGCCACATTCTCATTGTCAAGCTTCTGGGATACTTGTTTGAAATTCTGTTTTGCCAGTCCAAAATGTGAAAATCTATGCCTTACGCGTATTATCGAGTAAAGAAAAAGGAAGATAGGTATTCTTTTGGCTGTTTTGTACTGACCCAAAATACAATGTTAATGTTTTGTTTGATGGTTTATGATACAGGCTGTATTGTGGTGCACGGATAATTTAAAGGCAAAAACTACCCTTGAAGAACATACATCTCTGATTACTGATGTCCGTTTCAGCCCAAGCATGTCACGACTTGCAACATCATCATTTGACAAAACTGTTAGGGTTTGGGATGCTGACAATGTTAGTATGATATTCTTTCTTTATGACTATCACAATTCTTTGCAGCTAATTCTTGCTTCTTCTTTTTTCTCTATATCTTTTTTTTATCATGGAGTGTTTTACTTCTGAATAACTCCTTTGCAAAATGTAAAGTCATCTGTTCAATTTCATAAAGATGTGATTCTTAAAGTAACTTCCATATTTGGTGGATCCATACCATGCTAGGTTTTTTTCCTCTTTATTGAATGGTAATGGGATGTTTTTTTTCCCCTCTAATTGAGGATACATCTTTTCTCTATCCTTTTGATGCTGCATCATTAAATTTATGTCATTAATAACTTTACAATGGTGTTTGCAGCCTAATTTCTCACTCCGCACTTTTACCGGACATTCTGCCACTGTAATGTCACTAGACTTCCACCCAAATAAAGATGACCTTATATGCTCTTGTGATGGAAATGGTGAAATAAGGTACTGGAGTGTTACCAATGGTAGCTGTGCAAGAGTATTCAAGGTAGGTCTTGTAGACCGGTTTATGATATCAGAGACTTGGTGGATTCGACATTGGTAGTCTCCTTTATTATTTTTATTTTTTCTAGTTTTCTAGCTTGTGGTCACTGATAGTTGTTTGGATTAGGGTGGTATGACCCATATGAGATTTCAACCTCGAGTGGGAAGGTATCTTGCTGCTGCGGCTGAAAATGTTGTGTCTATACTAGATGTTGAGACACAAGCTTGTCGGCATTCATTAAAGGTTAGTGGTGTTTACTTTCATCTATGTGAATGGAACCAGGATGCATAAAAGGTCAAAGTACTATTTAATGGTATTCTCTCGCTGTTTGTAAATATAGGTGCCAACTGGATTCAATCATCTGTATTCACCAATATATTTTATTTACTGTTGTCATTTTGCACCTTCAGTTGCCTCACTCATGGTGACAAAAGTTGCCTGTTTTTATCTAGGAGGACACTGATGTTTTTCTTGCATAACATGGATATCTGTTGTTCCTGGTTGTATTCGTATTTTAAGGTGTCTTCACATTTTGCTTAAACTGATCCAGATTCCGTGTGTACTCCACTCATGAATGTCTTCTGCCTTTACCTTTTTTTTATTCTCCTTGCAGTTTAGCTGACCTTCTGATATTTCTAACTGTAGGGACATACTAAACCAATTCATTCTGTTTGTTGGGATCCTTCTGGTGAGTATCTGGCATCTGCCAGTGAGGACTCTGTCAGAGTCTGGACGCTTGGATCAGGAAGTGAGGGCGAATGTGTTCACGAGTTGAGTTGTAATGGCAACAAATTCCACTCCTGTGTTTTCCACCCTACATTCCCTTCATTGCTAGTCATCGGCTGTTACCAGGCACGTGATTTCTGCTTTGTTCTTTGTACTCTGCAATTTCACTATCATCATTAGCATCATAGTTTTAAATCCTACTTGCAGTTGTGGATGCTGATTGTGGACTTAGCAGGTGTTCAAAACAACTATCGTGGTTATTGTTGTCACGAATCATTAGTAATTATTAACAACTTTTAGAAACGTATGTTTTTCTAATAATTGCATTAAGCTGTAGAATAATAACATTTCTAGTATTCAAATTTCATACAAACAATACATTACACGCACACTTACTTGAAAGGAGTGAAAACTGTGAAAACATGAATTTTGCATGCTAAATCTATATTTATAAAAATCATTATTAGTAGGTAGGCCATTGTTGGGTTGTTGACCTGTTATTTTCACAATAATAGCCAACAAATGGCTGTTGCCATTATAATAACACCATAGCCGTCATTGTTGTGAATTGCCACTAATGGCATTGTTTTTTGGTAAACAATGGCTGTCATTTAAAACCAATATTAATATTGTTATTATCTGGCGTTGATGGTGTTTTCTCTAGCTTCTATATCAGCTAGCAAAATGGTTTCCTTTGCTGCAAGTTTTTCTTATTAGGATTTGGGAAATTCTATAGCTGTTGCATAGGTTGGTGATGGTTTACCATAGCCCTAAACCTGCATTATTTCTCTCACAATTGTATGTGGTGTTCTCCACTCCGAAGATTGTCCATGTTGGATCCAGGTTAAAGGTCACATCAGTTCTCAGAATATGATTACAGTTTTTAGATATCTGGTGGAAATATTTTTTTGATCAGTCCTGAAAAGTTTTCTAATGTGTCTTGTATGTTTTCATTTGCATGCTCCCTCTGATGCTGCCTTTTTTTCCCCTCTTTCCTTTTATTTCCCTTTGCTGACTTGGGAAGGGCCGGCCATTCACACTTGGGACTGGGTTCTATTCATATCTTTTTCAATACCTGCATTATATTTTGTTGTGGGTTCTCTGATATGCACCTGTGGTATATGCTGTGCAGTCTTTGGAGCTTTGGAACATGGATGAGAACAAGACAATGACTCTGCCAGCCCATGAGGGTCTAATTGCTGCTTTGGCTGTATCAACTGCTACAGGGTTGGTTGCTTCTGCTAGTCATGATAAGCTCGTTAAACTGTGGAAATGATACATGCTTGTTTCTCTTTGTTGTTCAATTTCTAGCTTGTTTATTTTGGTTACTCGATCTCCCCATTTTGTGTTCTATTCAAATATCAGGTCACTATAACCCCAGAAACTAACCATATATGTTGGTGTATCTGTTACATGACCACTTCTGTAACTTGCAAATCAATGGTCAAACATCCTGGACTGTTTTGTACTCTAGGAAGTAAATGGTTTATGTTAATAGTGTTCTGGTTCACAGTGTTCTGGCTCAAAATTGCGTATGCTGGACCTTTTTCGGCTCATCTCATCTACACGTTAAAGCGTAATTCTTGTCCTCGACAGATTGCTTCATGCATTCCACATCTTTTGTTTGATTTGATTATTGGAAGAAATGTGAGGAAGGTTTCATTATTAGAAATTTGCACAAGCTTCCAAATCATAAGTAGCCAAAAGCAGAGGAATCAACAAGCTAGTTGACTGAAATGTGTTAAGGTGTCTGAAAGAGGGCCTGATGCTGAAATCTATACGTTGTGCATGAGGATAGAGGGGGAGAGGTGGGGGATGCTTGTGTTGTATTTTGGTGAATAGTGGGGCCAAAAGCGCACATTGAGTTCCGGTGGGATATAGAGCACAGGAATTGCAGTGCATGCGTTCACTCCTGGGCGCTGGGCCTTTGTATCTCATTATTGGGCAGCAAAACCTTGTAATCCATTATGGAGTCAGAAGTCATCTCCTCGCAAGCTGAAGTTGCTATCAGCTACCACAATACTGATTATACAATATGGCTTCATGTTGGTTTGGCTGGTTGAAACAATCAAATAGGACGGACATAACTTCGAAGATTGTTTCTAACTAAATTTGTAGAATTGTGTCATAGCTCCCCGACATTGCATTAACAGTTGCGCAAGCGGTCTACGACATCACTCCCAGCCATGACCGCTTTAAAAAGGATCTGGACTAATTTCTTTTTAGTTTTAACATGCTTTGCATGTCGAAGCCCAGTCTTTTCGCTAGATGTGTCTTCAATAGGTCATCTTTGATGCCCCTTCTGTAGTCTTTTTCCAATTTAAACCTGAGTAATCAAAGCACGCCTTCAAATGCAAACGGAAGGGAGTCATGAGTGTGCCTTATCACTCAAGCAAGTTGTACACCTCTCTTCTCCAACTGTTCTCCTTTGCGTCAGTGGACAAGTTATCATGGTGACAATACTGGAGGAAGCACGTATTTAAGTTTGTGTTCATGCAAAGGATTACTACCCCTTGCATAGATTAAATCTTAACAAATTCAGTCAAGGTGACAAGGGAAAGGGGGGCTTTCTTATTCTCCTTCTGCGCAAAGGTACAAGGAGACCCAACTGTTGATTGAAAAGAGAGAAGAAACCAGGAGCATTGATGGCTGCAAGTGCAAGATTACCTCACCTTTGCCTTGTATGATAATTTGTGGCATTGTCCATTTGCATACGTATCGTGTAGCTTCCATTCAGGTCCTATCTTCTCCCTCTCCTTTCTAGAGTGTTTTCAGGCTATCTTGGCGTCACTTTTCTTCTTCTTTGATTGGGAAAAACTTTCAACTATTAGGCTTCCAAAGGTAAAATTTTAAGGAGCTATTTGTTTCAGAATGTAAAAATCTTGAAAATGCAAGCTAATTGTAAACCAAAAAAACAAATAATTGAATGTTAAGGATGAACAAAAATGACATAAATTGCATTAGGTTAACGTTTCAAGACAGAAGACAAAATGAAAAGATATATATATATATATATAAACATGTTTGATTAGGTTAGAAAGATAAATACATTTCTAAAGTAAATTTATATCATTTTAAAATATATATTTTTTAAATTTATATTCAATGAAAATCTACATTCTTATGGATACAACTTGTTGACGTATATAAGCCGCCAGAATCAAGGGCATTATTTTTTTTTTAATTTTTTTCAAGACAATGAGGACATGACTCGAAAAGATACCCTTCTAATTGTCTTCTCCCTATAGTAGGGTGAGCTCATTGAATAATATTGGTGCTGTTTAAATAAAAAAATAAAAAGAATAAACTTTCTTATGATGAATGTCTCTGGTTGGGCACTAGGGACAGTGACGGAACCCTAAATGTTTATCTCATATTCATGTCAACAATTCTGTCGTGATCATGTGGATGATAGGTGATGTTCTAAGAAACTATGAAAACCCCACCGTATATGATAGAGTACTGATCATGATTATAAATAAAGAATAGTTTTTTTCTAAAGTATTAAAATAATATTTTTTAAAATTTATCTTTAACATCCAAAACAATTAAAAAATTAATTCAAAATAAAAAAATTCAAAATTTAATAGAAAAAACAAGTTGAAATTCACTCATATCTCGAGATATCCTATCCTCCACCGCAAGTTTGACCTTGTGATTTGAGTTATAATTTGACAGTCTAATCAAACAATTGATGAAGGACCAAAACAATGCTAGCTTAGACAAGAACTTTTTTGCTACGCTTGCATGATCTACTTACATATATGTGTATACAGCTACAAAAGCGACCCATCAAAGACTTTTATCAGCAAACATTTATAGCTAAAACTAGCTTCATTTAGCCATCATAATTTTGTGTTTTGGACCACCCTCGCTCATACCAGATATGGTTGCAAGATAGAAGATAAGAAAAACATTATGAATATATTAATATGTGGGCAATATACTGTGAAATCATTTTATCTTATGGAACCAAAAAAGAGTAGGATCCTTTTAGCTAGGTCTATATCTTCTCCTTTTATTTTTTCTCTCTTTGTGTATGCAAGAGAGTAGGAACATGAGTTAGTTGGTATAAAATTGAATTAATGAAAGATGCAACCATCACTTAGGTCCAAGTGAAAAGGGACAAAGTTATAGTCACCCTTTCTTTATTGTAAGAAAGCAAATCCTCGATTAATAAATTATATTGAATTAAACAACTTCCAGGGGTACCTTGTGCAAAACACTAAATGGGTGATTTTTTTATCCTAATTACGAAATGTTTTTTAAACTATTTTTTATTAAAGAACATTAAATTTAAATTTTCTTTTTATGGATCTTTTGAAAAGTGTTGGTTAAACCGATCGACTTGTGAAGAGGGAGAACCTATGAAGTTTGCCAATTGTACTAGCCCTAACACCCATATATATACAGGAAAGTGATTTAGATACAACCTGTTTAGATAGAATAATATTGTACCACGAGGCTCGCCATGCCAATATTTCAATCAGCATATATAATTCTTGACGATGCATCATTTTCCTATGCCTTATTAGGGTTAGTACTTGTCTCTCTCTCCAGGTTTATGGGTGCCAACATTGCTACGTGACTTCATATCCTTCTCTCTTGTAATCTTCCATTGTAATACTTGAAGGAAGAAAGACATGCTTAAGGTTTAGGGTTCTCTGCTTCGAAGGATTGAATTCACTTGGAGTTAGTGTATGGTTTTGGACCCTTCTTTACCATGTAGCTAGTGTCAAGATTTAATGCCTTCAATAGGACTACATGAGACCTCTCTGGCTAGCTAACATGTGAATGCCACCTTTTCAACAGACCAATAAGGATATAACCAGCCATGATGTTATGATCACGTAAATACATCCAAAGAGATATTTTGGTTGTTTATGTTGGCTTGGTTACTCATTGGTGAATTGAGTGAAAAGAGCTATAGGGGTTTACATTGCCCGTTTTTCTCAATACATTCATTGAATAGTGGTAGTTTTATTTCCCAAGTCTTCATAATAAATATATATTATATTGCCTTTTGAAACAGTGATGGCAAACACAAATATTTATGCTATTTCACTAAAAAAATTTGCAGTTGTGTTGTTTCTCATCAATATTTTAATTCTTTGTGCTAATAGCACAAAACCTTCATTTATTAATGGATTAAATTGATTTTTATTGAATTAGTTAGAGTTATTAGTAGATTGAATTGACTTTAAGCAGCTAAGTACCCTAATTGATTTCATTCAAAATCCACATATATAAAGTTTTAGATTATAACTTTTTTTTGAATTCAAAGAAACCCTATTTCTTGAAAAGCGTATTTTATGAGTCCAGCTGAACAAGTAAAATCTCAATTGTCTCATGCTTTTACAAAAAATATATATCCTAACTCGAACTCAAGATTTGCTATATAAATCTCAAACCCTTTACCATCATGTTATACCTAAATCTCATCAAGATTCTAATACTATATTGAGAAATCATCTCACTTAAAAACTTAAATTATTTTATATTATAACCTTAAATACTTTAAGTAATAAGATTTATTAGTGAATTTCATCCATAACCCACACACCTAAATCTTGATTAGATGTTTAAAACATTTTGGATGATAAAAACTTAAATTTAAAATTAATCTTCTTTTATGTTTTTGTGTATGTGTGTGTGATCATTCACTATCATGGAACCACGGTGGAAACAAAAATGGAAGATTCGTACGGGTCATTGACAAGATAAGGATTGGCTGGCCTCTTTGTCTAATTTCATGAAATAATTCCTTGAAACTGACTAAATAAGCAAGGCAATTAAACTCATTATTGTCTGGGTGAGACCCTTGAGTAGAATGTGTTTGCTTCCGCATATATGGCAAAATGCATTGACGGTAAGTAAGATCATAAATACCCGAACAAGACAATACAGGCATAAACATGCTGCCTCTCTAGCTAGAAAATCATTTCGGATGCTTGGTCCATGGGCACCCACAAGTTCAACAATATTGGAACTTGCTAGATTTGTAGAGAGCTGAGCTGTATTATGATGGAAGACCTTGCTAGCAGGCCAGATAGATACTAATCACATCATGCCTCAAATTAATGATTTTATAATGACATGTTTTGGGTTAATTTGTAGAAGTTTTTTTTTTTAATTTCTTGAATTTAAATATTAAAATCAACATATTATTCTCTTAAATATATTATAAAGTCGTTTTTAAACTTATCTTTTGTGTTTTGAAAAATTAAAATGATTTATGATGTAAGATGCATGGTAAAATTTAAAATTTAAAATATAATTTTTAAAAACACAGGGGATAAACATCTAAATTTTTTTATAGAAGTTAATTACCACCGATATAGAGCCAGAAAATAGAGAGACATCCACACATGGAATAGTGGAAACAAAGGGCAAGCAAGGACTGGGAAGCAATGATGGGTGCCCAGATCACTTCTTCAAAAGCTAAACCCAATTTTTGGACATACTCGAACTACTTCTCTTATTTAATGAGATATACCTCTCTAGCTAGGACTACTTGTACTACAGCAAACAACAGCATAGAGAGAGAGAGACATAGAGAGATAGAGAGAGAGATATGACTGTATCTAAGGTCGAAATCCCATTTCTTGATTTCTCTGAAGAAGCTTTGACAGGCTTAGAAGTTAAGAGTGAGAAGTGGAAAGAATTGTGCAACCAAGTTAGAGAGGCATGTGAGACTCATGGGGTCTTCTTTTTGGTTTATGATAAGATCCCTAGTAGCTTACGTGAAGAAATGTTTGGTGCCATGAAGGCACTGTTTGATCTTCCTGAGGAGACTAAGAACAGGCACGTTAATCCTAAGCCATATCGAAGTTACTTAGGTAAATGTCCTGTAGTTCCTTTTCATGAGAGCTTTGGCGTTGATGATGCTCCAACTCTTGATGCTTCTCAAGCTTTTACCAACCTTATGTGGCCTGAAGGGAACCCAAGTTTCTGGTAAGAGTACTACTCTCCCGATCCCATCATCGTTCTTGATGTCTTCTTCTTTTTCATGTGGTTGATGTAATTTATGCAAATGATTTTCTCTTGAAGACGATGCCTTTTTTCCCCTATGATTATCATCAAATTCCAGGCTATAAATCATGAGTTCTACCCACAACAAAAACTAATTTAATGTGTAATGGCTTTATAGCATGCAATTAAATTCTATATTTGTTGACTGTTTCTAGTTGATTAGATAATAATCAGTCATCACTAAATGATTGTCTTCTCATTAATGCCCACCTCTTAATCCCTTGGTCCTTATCATGACACACACAAAAAAGACACTGCCCCCCTTCTTTAATTAATTTCTTCCAAAGCCAGCTTTCAGATAATTAATTTCCTTTCTTGTTTGGGATGTTCCAGCTGTTCTTCATCTACTGACATCTAACATGTGTTAATGTCATGGCCAGAGACCCGGGTCGCTATCCACTGAAATTGATCTCCAAAAACTGCAAGAAAAGGAAAAAGAAAAGGAAAACTCAATAAAATAAAATCATAGCAAAAACATATGAAAAGGGTACGGTACAGCTATCATAGTATTTGGTGGGATCTTACCTTGGCTCCAGTAGAAAGTAGAAACTAAGAAATAAAGGTAGTTTGTAGCTTTTGTCACATCAGTAGCCATATGTACTTATTACTCAAACATGATGATGGCTGCTACAAGACAGGCTTGCTAGCTGCCAATGCACAATTTATTAGGGGCTTATCCTTTGAAACAGGTTGAATTTATTACAATGCCAGCTTCAAAATGATTGTTCTAATTCAAAAATTCATGCACATGTCTTAGCAGGAAAAAAAAAAACCGGAACCACAGACTTTAGCTTTTGTGTAACTGTTGGCAGTTCCATTAAATTCCATGTGGTCTTATTATCAGGTCGTGTGCAGTAATGCCAGAATCCTGAATTTAATTTTTTGTCATCATTCATCATTACTGGTGAATGACCTATTTCTTTCTTTAACAGCTGAATTCTAAGTTTTCTACGTGGTACTTAAAATTGTGAGTGGAATAAAAACACATTTCTTTATGGTTTTTCATTCCGATCATGGCGGTATATTGTGTAAACGAACAAGGGATAAATCATATTAAAGAGAGGTGGCTGGCAACCCGGGCACCAACCAATTTTGTATTTTGTTCTTCTAAGATTCAACACAATTTTTTTTTTCGAGGACTGATCTGAAAATCTGCCGCGCAATCCTGTTAGTGTTCACATTCTGGTAATAAACAAGAACAATATTATTATTATTATTATTATTATTATTATCATTTTGGGTGTAGCGAGACAATCCATAGCATGAGCTCAAAGATGCAAGAATTGAATTTTCTGGTGATGAAGATGATTTATGAAAGTTTTGGCATCGAAAAGCTCTATGACTCTTTCCTTGAGGAAACCACCAGTATACTTAAGGCGATGAAGTATAAAGTTCCCCCAAGTGATACTGAGTCAGCCATTGGTCTCGTGGCTCACACAGACAAAAATGCTATCACCATTTTATGCCAAAATGAAGTTCAGGGTCTTGAGGTTCAAGCCAAGAATGGAGATTGGGCTCAAGTCATGGTTCCTGAAAATGCTTTCACAGCTATTGTTGGTGATACTGTCAAGGTAAATCTTTATTTTCTTTTTAATCATAATCCAGACAGTCATTCATGTGGAGCGATTTTGTCGATCTGCCGTTAATTATACACATAAATGCGAGACTGAGATTGTATGCTAACTGGTGTTGCAGGCATGGAGCAATGGGAGGCTTCATGCAGCAAGGCATAGGGTGGTGATTAGCGGGGACAGAGACAGGTATTCTTGTGGGCTGTTTTCAACTCCGAAGGAGGAAGCAGTGATCGAGGTGCCAAATGAACTTGTGGACAAAGAGCATCCTCTTCAATACAGGCCGTTTAATTTTTCAGATTATCTCTCCTACTTTGTTTCCAAATTAAGTGATGATGCACTGGAGATATATGCTGGCATCTGAGGACGTTGTTGGGTTATATATATATATATATATGTTGTTACATTTGATACCATGATTCAAACTTGAAAAATTCTTACTCGAGTCTTTGTCAATTATAAGTTTTCAATTGAATTATATGAATATTATGATTTAGTCAATTTAATAAATTACAAAATTAAAATAATAATGATACAAAAATTAAATATTAAAAATATAAGTTTAAATATATCAGGATAAAAAAACTTAATTTTTAAGATAATTATATTTTTTAATATTAAAATAATAATATATTAGATTAATTTTGATTTTAAATATTTGCATTTCATAGATAATCATATATTAAATAGAAATCATATACCAAAATTTTTACTAAAGATAAAATATGAAAATTTTAAATATTTGCATTTCATAGATAATTATAAACCATCAATGCTAAACCAAAAGATTTTAAATATTTGCATTTCATAGATAATCATATACCAAAATTTTTACTAAAGATAAAATATGAAAATTTTTATTACGAGTCCTCAAAATTATTAATAATAAATATCTAATAACAAGTTAAAAAATATCATTTATTAAATAGAAATCATTCAATTCGACTAACAATTTAAACTAGTAATGTAACTTTTTTTAAAAAAAATTAATCTTACATGCATCATACGGTAGACTAATGATCTAATATTACCCTAAAAATTTAAACTAAAAGACAAGATTTCAAGATATGATATCATCTCAAGTTAGAGTTTTCTGAGTTTTAAATTTTTATAAATTCACCATTATTTGTGCTTAATTTGATCAAATAGAAAATTAATGATAAGATTTGAATCGTTGATTGTTTGATCAACAAAACTTTATTATCATGTCAAAAAATCATCTCAACTTAAAATTATTAGATAAACTATTAAGATATAATTTATATTATTTAAATATATTAAACCCACAAAGTTCTAAAACTATATAGTTAGAATTTTCTCCATACTTATCATATAAGACATCAATAAGTGATAGTATAGTATAGTATGTCTACTTTGTTGATTATGAGATTTGAATCACAATAATTTGAATTTCTTAATTTTATGAAGATTAGGTTCAACTACCTCAATTGAAATTGAAGTTAAACATATTTTTTATTAAAATTTAAAATTTTAATTTTACTTTAAAATATTTTTTTAGTGTTTTTGGATTATTTTGATATGATGAGGTAAAAAATAAATTTTAAAAAATAAAAAAAATTATTATTTTAATATATAAAAAATTAAAAAAAACATAATTATACCATACTCCAAAATAAATCATACTTCAACAAAACAAAACCTCAACTGAATAGGGACTCATCCATGTAAAAAAAAAATAACATATATTTTGATATATAATATAAATTTTTTTAGTATGATTACAATTTTAATTCCTTGAAAAATATTATCATTTCACTTGGTATATTTTTATAGCTAAAACAATTTTTTTTTATAATAATAATAATAATATATTTTTTTATACATTTTTTATTGTTAAATTCATGTATCAAGTTCACATAAAATACACAATTTCGTATGGATCATAAAATACACAATTTCATATGGATCTTAAATGATTATTTATGTTGATTTTTTTTATCTAATATAAAAAATATCATTATAACACTTTACGTTTTAATTAGATACTAAATAACAAGAATAATAATTTAACTCGAACAGAATCATAATGTATTTTTATGAATAATTATTTTATTAAATAAATAATAAATATAATATAAATATTATGAAACCGACTTGAAATACAAACCAAACATATATACGATCATACCACGCCGAACACACGAATCAACGAATGGCCGAAAGATTAATCGTACGTTTGATTCCTATTCTCTTACAATTTTATTTGTATGGACCTTTTACCCCTTTTTGTTTTTAATTGATCCCTCAACTCAAGAAAAGTTTTTAATCTAGCCTCTCCATCCAATTTATCATTAGATTTGAACACGTGGCAGGACATCTCCGGAGAAGTGCCCCTTTTCTTATATGCTTTCTGAATATGTTTCTTAAAATGAACGGAGTTTGGATCAAGGGACCATATTAAAAACATTATTAGAAATGAGGGACCAACAAAAAATTATAAAGACAATCTCATGAGTATACGGACCAATTATACGATCAATCCAACAACCGAAATCTCTTTAATTTCCCATAATCATCATCTGATTTAGGCTAGCACGCGACCTCTTCGATCTTTTCATAATAAAAAGAAACCTTAAAAAAACCCAAGTGATTTTCTCGTACACATGCAACAACAACACGATGACGATACTAACAAGGTCACGCGATTTGAAGAGGAAGAGCTACAAAGTGCAAGAGCTTCAGCAGAAACACTGACTGCCAATTTGGACAATCTGGTCAGCAAATTATTTATTAAACATGTATTAATCTAGGTGGATTTTTCTTCTTATTCTCTTGTGGGTTATTAATTTTGTGCTGTTAAATTTTGTGGGTTCTTGTTAGAATCAAAGAAAGGCTGATGTTTTGAGCAATTTGGAACAATTGCGAGAAAGAATCAATAAAGAAGGAGATGCTACTTATACCGGGGTGCAGAAATTAGTCCCTCTTTTGAAGTCACTAAAGGTAGTAAAAGAATAAAAGTTAACTAATCACACTTTGTTTGTAAAGTGTTAGTGGTGAATCTTGAGAAAAGTTCTTTCCTTTTTGTGTTTTTGTTTTGTTTTTATAGGATTTGGAATCGCAAGAATCCGTTTTGCAATCTGATTACGATGTGAAGAGAACTGAATTGGAAGCTGAAGTTTGTAATTTGGAGGAGAAAATAGCTGCTGGGATGGACAGTGAGGGTTTGTGTAAGGACTTTGATTGTTTATTGAGTGAGTCACTGGAGAAACTCAATGCAGCAAAGAAGGTTTGAAAAACTTAAATAAGTTGCTCTTTCTGTTACTGTTTAGTTTGTTTAATTCTTTTTGGGAATTTGAATTGATTTGCTGTTAAAGTTAAATTCTTCAGAGATGGTGATGTGGTGTTTTGTTGTGTTAGGAATTAGCAGCTAGATTGAGGGCAGTGATGTCGGTAAAGTGGAAACTTGGTGAAGTGCCAACACAATCTGAACTTATCCAGTATGTTGATTCATTTTCCTTCTGTATTTTTAACTTTTCTTGTCTAGTTTTATTGCCCTTTAGCACTTAACATATTTAGCACACAAGATGTTCCGGAACTTGGAGCAAGTAAAATATCATAGCACTTCACGTAAATTGTTAGAAGTCGGCTGCAGTATTATTGGTGTTTCTATGAGCTTTAGCAAAAATTAGTTGTAATTTGGTACTCTTCAATTTAGTGATCCTGGTAAATCATAATTCACCTTACACATTAATGTTGAATGTACAAACACCCCCACACGCCCCAAACCAATCTTCTTGTTCCATAATGTCGATTAAAAGCAAATCATTGAGATGATGCCTTTTCTCAGTTGTCTTCGGGAAATTTCTCTTCGCTTTACATTACAGTGGTGACTGGAAATTGATGCTAGTGATTCCTCTGTAGAGGCACATTTATTGATCTAAGTTTGCCATGGCTTCTTTGTCTCTAATTTTCTCCTTTTGCCTCAATTTATTTTTTTCTATCTGTTTCTTCTTGACAACAGATATTGTCAATATGTTCAAGAGAGATTTTCTCTTAGCTTCATGGGAAATAGTGAATTTAGTAATGACATAATTCCTTGTCCTCTTCTCTAATCCTTAATGATTTCAACTATATTCTAAGTTGATGGGATTTTCATTTCAAAGGAGGGGTGAATTACACATGTCATCCTTATGATATGCTCATTTGATTATTTGAGTCTCTTTACTACTAATTTGATGATTTGAGTCCTTTTGCATTGTATTTTGTTTGCAATCAAAACTTTCCGTCCAATACATTGTTAGTCGTGATCTATTTTGTTTAAAATCAAGTCCACTATATTGAATAATTTTGCTTAAATCTTTAGTTTGAAAAGAAGAATAATTTTCTATAAAATGAAGATCAATTTTTTAAGGGAAAATTACCCATAACTTCCTATAGTTTGGTCGAAATTGCACTTACCTACTGACTTCTGAAAAATTATATTTTACATCATTGGTGAGTGTAAAATAGATTAAACTATGGGATTTTAGGATGAAAACTGACATGCAGAGCTTTTATCAGTTGCCTCTTTCAAACATGAATTTCTATCCCATTGCTTAGACTTCCACCTTATCATCATAGCTGCAAGAAATGCCTTTTCTGATTCTGTTCCAAAACTTTCCACATTCTAAGGATGAGTGTGCCTATACATCTGTCATTTTACATATGAGTGTAATTGCTACTATTTGATATTGCACATTTTGCTACCTATTTTAACTTTTTAATGTTTGATATTGATTGACACCTGATCCAATGCTGCATCTCTCATTCTAGGTATGAATTTAGTGGCTACTATTTGATATTACGATTATTGCTACCTAGTTTAACTTTTTAATGGCTGATATTGATTGACTCCTGATCCAATGCTTTCGTTTCAGGTATGAACGTGGGTTTTCAGATGTGAATGATCATATCCAGGTTTAAGATTCCGCGTGTTGGTTTGTTGGCCTTCATTTGAAATTTGTGTTGGATCTATCTTCAACTAGTTTCTTTAATCACGTGATGTTTGTTTGCTAATGTACAGGAAAAACATAGACAAACCCGCAAATATTATGCAACCTATAATACTCTTTTGGAGATTAAAGAATTGATGCTAAAGGAAACTTCTTTATTGAATTCAATCAGTTCACAGGTATTTGTCAAACAACATAGAATCTGCATCATCTTGCATCATCACTATTTCTTTTTATGAATTCAGTTCTACTAACAAATGCATTTATTATGCTCTTTGACTAATCCTCTTTTAATTTGTGGGTCTTTTTTTTTCTTGCTAATTAGTTGCTGCAGTTTGACCTGCTAAGGAACAAAGCGATGCATAACTAAAATTATTTGACTCTGACTGGAATGTTATTGTGTTGTTATATGATATCAAAGTAACAAAGACTGGTGGTTGTAAGTTCCCTTAAAATGCATTTACCTCACTTCTGGAGTTCAATCGAGAAAAGCCCACATTATGATTATGTCAATGATGTTAAACTTTTGATTACTGAGATAATATGTATAATAGATGTCTTCACTTGCACGGATCTGGCCATGATCTGTTAATTTCAATGTTGCTGACTTTGTTTTGCATGTTGAATTCACAGTTTCAGGATGCCATTACAACTACCAATGGTTGCACAAAACTGATTGCTTCCATGGAAGGAATTGTCAAGGGCAGCCAACAGGTAATTGAAATCTTTTCTTGTATATGAACTTCAGTACGGTGAACTGAAAGTTCATTAATTTCCCATGAGGATAAAAGGGTCTGGATGCTTGACAGTCAGAAAAGAAGGATAAGTCCATAAAAATTTCGTCTATTTTGATATGCCAGCCTGTTCTATTTGTTTTTCAAGAGAGAACCATCCTCAAAGTAGTTTATTGATGTTACGAACACTAGTAGTTTGGTGGAGATATGCAGTTTTGGCCTGCTTTAAGTTCTTGGATGTGTTTTTATGTTCTTTCTTCAAAATGCTGCTCACTTTTTTGCTTGATAACAATTTTAATTATTTGAGGGAGTAATTACTACCGCATCCATCTTGCAGAAGCTGCAAAAGGTCGAACTTGGGCTTCAAGAAGAGCAGAAGGTTTCTGATGCTCTCAAGAAGAGGTATGCTGCAGCCATGGCAGAGCAAAGGCACTGCTATTCCCTCTTGAAGGCTTTTCAGGTAAGCACTGGTCATTAAACTATGCGAGTCATAATCGTTATACTATGCAAGAACAAATTTCACAAATACTTCACTGTGTCTATCTGATATTAATTCTTAATGGTTTCTGTTAGTCTGAGCAAAAAACTTTTTTAAGACTTATACAAGAATGTAGATTAATGTTATACTCCGCTATCCTTCCAAAGTTATTTCAATGTTGTACATCATTTTCTTTTAAACTTTGGCAATGTATGAATATGCTTTGGCACCTCTGAGCCTGGATTTTTCTTGGCAAAAGAAAAGCTATTTATTGTCGATGAATTAAGTTAATCATGCGGAAATGCACTGGTTTATTTTTAAAGAACTACAGAATGGTTGTTGAGTGGTTCAGTGGTAAAAGACTTGGACTTGCAACCACAGGTCCACAAGGGCACAAGTTCGAGTTTTGAGAATAGCTCCTTCATACAAATCACAATTCTCCCTCCTGGCGCTTCATTTAGATAGGATGTTAACTGTTAGTGATGCTTATTAGACAGCACTTCTATTTATGATATATGATAGTTTGTCATATTTAACAAAAGGAAATAGTTACTTCTTTAACAAAAGTGGTTCACGAGTACGACCTATTTGATTTCAATTTCTTCGTGTCACTACACTTGCACGTGGAAATTGTTGATGGACAAGAAAATAGAAATTCAGTGGGGCCTTTTTTTACTGTTTATTTATTTATTGTGGTAAAACAAACTCTGTTCCTAGTTCGCCCAATTTACATCAATAGAGGATTTTTTTTTTATTTCCAGGAAGAATGTGCAGAGAATGAGAGACTTCGGGGTCAGACTTCTGTTTAAAACACCACTGCAGCCTCTCATCTATTGTCGAAACGTCTGAGTATCAGTGCATCACTATTGACTCCTCTGCGTGCCATAACTCTTGCAGTGCTGATCTCCTAGATCAGAAGGAGAGCATTATTGCCATTGAAAATGTTGTTAAACATTTTTTTCCCCTTGATTTTCCTTTGTAGGTTATATTACTGTTCTCATTTGTACTGTACCCTATTTTTTGTTTTTGTTTTTAACACTATCCGAATAAGTTTTATTAACCCACTGTCTTTTAGATAACGATGCCGGTCTTATTCCTCGGAGGTTCTTCATACAAGGTAAGGTGACTCCATATATTATCTGCAGTAAAACCTAACAGGATCGACGTAAGAGAGGAGAAAAACCAACAGGATCTCATCTCATTTAGTTTCTCATAGGAATGAACACATTTTGTTAGAATTTTGAGTAGGCACACGTCCATGCTGCTTAGCTTTCCTTGCTGGAATCCAGATGCAATTGTGATATGTGATGCAATCGGTGATTTAGATTGTGTAAATGCTATTAAACATGTTTTAGGTTCCGTTTCAAATGCTCTTCGCCAACCTTTTCTTGGGGGTGATTTAACAGCTCCACGGGGGCAAAAGCAACAGATATAGGGTTTGATACTTTCCATTCTCATGCATAAAGAATTTTGTATTCGATATTTGTCTTGCGGGAACCTGACATTATCAGTGGAAGAAGTCGATAGCAGGATATACACGAACCTATACGGCCATACCCCTCAAAAGCATCTTAAATTGAAGTTACTTTCTTAATGGCTACCGTTTATGTGAAAGCATTGAGCGGGAGGGACTCGCCAAGACTTCATTTTGTCTTGTATGCTCTTAAAACATTAATGAGAGAGAGCAGCAGGAGCAACAGCTGGATCACGATAGCTCCTGAATAGCTTGTAACTTCATTATCTATCAACTGACTAGAGGTTTTCCCCTTTTCTCTCTGTTTTGGCATTAAAGTTAAAACACCCCTTGTCCTATTTGTATGACAAATTATCTCCCCTGGGGCCACCAACCTTGAGAATTGGCTTATTAGGCGAGTATGATTAGGGTCAGTTTTCGGCTGTCTGGTTGTGGTTTCGATAAAGTCGGTTCAGTTTTCGGTTAACCGAGTTAAAAAAATCAAAACCAAACCTAAATCAAGTTGCTATATGGTTTTCGGTTCTCAGAATCGGAAATTTTGGTTTTTTAATTAAAACCGAATTTATATATAAAAAATAATAATGTTACGATTATTGTTTCCTTGAAAATCATTTTTTCCATGGGACTGATTTTCTATATTTCATTTGATATGTTTTTCCAGGACTTTTTCATCAATTTATTTTGAAAAAAAAATGAAAAAAGAAACTAATAAAAAATAACTAAAATCTTCATTTGACTTGTTTTGCCAATTTACATCAATAGTGCTCCCCTATCTTGTCGAGAGAAAGTTTTAATTTTTCTCGTAAATTTTTTACTTTGAGGGTGAATGATCTTTTTAATTGAATTACTAGAGAGTAGATACATAACCAGGATAATAGTTTTAGTGCATCCTTATCACAGTATTTTTTAATTATTTTTTATCTAAACAAATAAATTAATAATCTTTTAGTGTTTTTGTTTGGGATGTTATGATATTAAAAATAAAAAAAATAATATTTTAATATATTTTTTATTAAATGTTTTTAAAAAATATGGCATAAAATATGATACACCGTATATATAAAAGTTGTCCATATATATATATATATATATATATATATATCCCACCCCCACCACGAACCTCAAAAATTGAAATATGAAAACCATCTAGGTGGTGGCCAAGTGGTAAGGACTTGGGATCAAGGGGTTTGCTCCCTCTGTGGTCTCAGGTTCGAGTCCTTGGTTGCTCATATGATGGCCACTGGAGGCTTACATGGTCGTTAACTTCAGGGCCCGTGGGATTAGTCGTGGTGCGCGAAAGCTGGCCCGGATACCCACGTTAATCTAAAAAAAGAAATATGAAAGCAGACAGTCAATCATGAATCTGCTAGCGTCCTGTCAACAAAGTAACCTAAGAAAAAGATGATCAGTTTCTAGAATCACATGCTTCATTTTTTTATTCCCATGGAAATTGGACTCTTTCTCAAGAAGACAAGCTTACGGGGGCATGGGAATAATTTTTCACCAAAAGAAAATGGACAAAGTTCTTGACAAATTATTATCTTTGTCCCTAATGATATGTTATGATGGCATGTTCGTTTATATCTATGCTAGTTTGATTTTATGTGTTGTGTTGTTGCGGGAGATGATGTATTTTTTTTAATGTGAGTATAACCTAAAAAATATATATATTATGGGTATTATAATTTATCATAAAATATTTTTTTATGTTGTATTTTTATCAAATTTTTATAATATTTTTTTCATCTTGCATTGTCTTACATATTTATAATATAAAATACCATTTCATAGATTACTAAGAGTTAATTTTACAAAATAAACTACAATTGTTAAATGAAAAGCAAAAAATTACCATAAAAAACTATGCAAATTAAATTTTTTTTTTGAAGATCTCAATAAAAAACAGAGCATGCAAATGAAAAAAATAATAAATTTGAGGTGGGAAAGAGAAGAAGCTTAAAGGGCATAATAATAAAAGAAAGATGCAAATGAAAGGAAAAAACTTGAGGTGATTTAGTTATGGACAATGCAAGCTTTTGAAGTGGTATTTTATCTTTTATTTCTATAAAATTTAGTATTTTATGAGTTTTTATAATTATTTTAGTATTTCTTTTCAAACCTGTTTTTATGATAAACCAAATGGAAGTTAATATGATAAACTTATAATTAGATTGGCTTAACTAAAAATCAAATAAAATTATATTTGATTCTTCTAAAAAAACATAATCATATCATTTTAATGTTTTAATGTAATTTTAAAATGATATTATTTTAGATTGATATGAATTCACTGACTTAACTCATAAATTAAAATTGATAATATATTTCATCCGGTTTTATATGTATATAGAAGAACAAACACCAGAAAATCCAATCAAAGCAAGTGTTGTGTTACTTTTCTCCAAGATAATGTCTCACGTTCCTTTTCTTTTCTTTTCGTTTCTTTTCATTTGGTCGTCATCTAAAACAAAAGGTATCAATTAAAGACAAGTCATCTGGTAGGCTTGTATTGTCGTTTCTGCTATCTTTTTAATGATGTCTTAGTTATATTAATCAGCTTATAATACGGATTATGGAGGGCCTAGAGAAAACAAAACATCTACATCAACACAAACAAATGACGTCGAAACGAATATTGTAAAGCCTAGTTTCTTCGCTAGCTAGTAAAGATACTGCAAGGAAAATATATTTAATTAGAGCTTAATTATTGCTTAAGATCATAACCTCTTTTTTTGTCGTTTAATGAATGATTTGTCAATTGTAATAATAATAAAAAAACAGATGAAGAAAATTTATAGCATATCACTTTCATAAAAAGACAAGCTGTCTTTTTATGTGATTTCTACATCACGATGAAAAAAAAGAGAACAAACTACTATATGTATGATAAGCTTGGTAATCGATTCTAATATTATTAATTAAATTTATTTTATAGATTTTTATAATGTAATTGATCACAAAGATGAATCTGGTTTTTGTTATTATAAAAAAAGTTTTGAATTAGAGATTTAAAAAAAAAAAACATTAATGTTCGGTTAATTTTAATAAATCAAACTCATGTGATTAATCAATTGTTGTGATAAATGATAATTTTAAATATCAACATCAATCAATGCTGAAAGCTTTTACACACGTATTAATATGCACGTTGATAGGTTAATTTTGTCCCATTTGTGATAAACATACAATTATGAAAAGTTATATAATTCAAGACGTGAACTTCAAACAAAAAACAAATTACTAGAAATAAATTAAACCAAAATAAAAATATTAAAAGATTGAGTGTTGAGATGGTAGAATTTATAATAACAAAAGCTTGATTTATGATAAAATAAAAAAGGAAAATGTGTTGTTTTGTGAATTAAAAAAAGATGAAGAAAACCAAGAAATGAAAGAGGGGACAACATCTGACAGGTTATAATTTAAATATTATTGATAGATTCATTAATAGATATTAATAGCAATTACACTTTATCATTAATTTTATTTGTAGTTCTAATACTCATATTTTTCACTAGAAATAATAAGGAAAAATTAATTCAATTTTTTTATTATAATTTTTTTTATTAGTATTTACTGACAAGAACAATAATATTATATTTTATTGATAAATATCATCATAATTTATGAATAATATTTTTTCTGTTAATATTTTTGCTTGTGTTTTACAATTTCCTAGTAATGACCCTTGTGCGTTCAATAGAGACAACTGTTGAGAGCTTAAGTGAATGAATACAGGATTATACATATGCTAAGCTTTTTCATGATCTTGGGTTGATAAAACATGCATAGGGTCATGGAAGAAATAAATGACCAAATTTTGTATGAACATCAACCAACATTTGCATGAACTCACTATGGAGAGAGGGGAAGATACAAATGGAGGATCCAATTTGAGAAACCTACAGAGAAATTTGGCTGGGGTTTATTAAAGCCGTTAGGGACATAAACGGATATCAATCGGAGGATAAGTAAAATTCAGGGTAATTTTATTACCACGATGATTGTAAATATAGACTCTCCATATTGATTTGATGTATTTAGAGAAATTTAATAGATTTACTTTCACAATTCAAAAAATAAAAATAATAAAGGTACGCTAAAAAACAGTCTATAAAAAGCACATATAAATTTAAGCCACCAAGAACAAGACCATAAGCACATATAAATTTAAGCCACCAAGACCAAGACCATCACCATATTCTTCTTTATATTAATAAAAGTTAATGCAAAGTTTTAAGCCATGCTAATTTTATTTTGGAACCATGTATTGTATTTTTTTTTTAATATAAAAGTAATTACATGACATCTAGGCTTTATTTTTCTCCCAGACCATGCATTTGATCATTCAATCATGAAAATGATTTGAAGATCCCCACAAAAAGAAAAAAGAAAAGAAGGAACATGATTATGTCATCTCCCAACTTGACGAACAGCCCTATTAATTAATTTGTGGTGACTGGCAACTCAAATGCAGCGTTCACCTAATAGAAAGAATTTTCTCTCCACTACCCCTAATAGCATAAGCTTCTTCACCATGAGCAGCATCATCACCAATCTCCATGTCCTCATCTGACATTCTTGGCGGCACCACCATTTGTATCGAAAGACATATTATGGTAGTAGTCAAGACATTAACAAAGACAAAAAACATGATTCCAGCAAACTGAACTCCCAATTGTCGAACCCCAGAACCAATTCTACTTTTGTCATCAAAACCATAAAAGAAACCGATATAGTGCGCAAAGTCCCCAAAGAACAGCTTGTTTAGGTTCGGTTTAGCGAAACGGCCTGTAAGAATACCACCAAGGCTACTGGCAATGGCATATGTATGCAACACCGCCATTGTGTCATCAACCTTTCGAAGTATTTCTGAATGCTTGTGGATAACCACCATGGTTGTCCAAGGAATCGAGCCTGAGCATAACCCAATTATTACTGCTGCCCATCCTTCCACAAACCCTAAATCAAATTGTAATTCATGTGTGTGAAGAATTTACTTGGGATCTAGTGATCGTTGCAACATAAATATTGCCAGCATTAATTGCAGTTTCGGACCATATTAATTTGCATTGCAAGATTATACATCAGATTTAAGACTTGATATTGCAGGTTTTATTTTATGTTGGACTTACCAGCAGCTGGGGTGATGCATTCTAAACCAGTGATCATGCCTTGAACTGCACCGATAACGGATGCTTTTCCAAAAAATATGATGTCGAGTCGGACCCAAGTAAGCAAGCTAGTAGCCGTGCATAAATGCGTGTTCAAGACTGCCAAAGAAGCATCAGAACTTACTACATAAGGATCTCCTCCATTAAATCCTGTCCAGCCCATCCAAAGCAATCCTGCCCCAGATAGCATAAGAAGGATGTTGTTTGGAGGAAATCTCTCTCTGTCCTTAGTCAGACGTGGACCGACCTGCAATATACATGTAGTAACAAAGTGATCGGTCCCTTTAATTAATGATTAAATAAAGTTAATCCAACCTGAATGCATGACGTGCAACATGTGGATACGTTTATGGATCATACAGTAGGAAAAATCTACGAGGAAGCTTGGATGTATCAAGAGCATGATGAAAACAATTATAATTTTAGATCTAATTTTTAAATTTTATCCAATAATTCTATATATAAATATTCATTTTAGATTTTAATTATTTTTTTGCTATTTAGATACGGATTCTTTATATATATACATGGTTGGTGTGTTATTTGTTTTATTGGATTATTAAGTTACATACTTTTAGAAAATACTAATTTCTCTATAGTTTAGAGTTATATTATTAAACTTCGATAACTCTAATTTTTATCAACGTGAGTCATTAAACAAATATAATATAGTTTTATTTTATAGAATATGGAAAATTAGAGCAAGTTTCACCCAATATGCTGCTGTGTAACCTGCTACGCCTGAAGACAAATGAATCACATAGCCGCCAGAATAATCTATTAGTCCCATCTTGAAGAGAAACCCACTTGGACACCACACACTAAAAGCTGTGAAAGTATATGAAAACGTTAGCCATAGAGGTACAAAAATCATCCAGGCATAGAAATTCATCCGTTCCAACACCGCGTCGGCGATCAAAATCAAAGTAATCGCTGCAAAAACAGATTGAAAATACACCATTGTTGCGTTGGGGAACATTCCAAGAAATGCTTTCGAAAGAAGATATTTTTGATCCAAAGCGACATTAGCCTTTCCCCAAAATGGTAAGAACTTAGAGCCAAAAGACATTCGATAGCCCCATGTAACCCAACAAAACATCACACTAGCAAATGCATAGAGTACCATAAACGCTGAATTTACTGCCCATTTTTTCTTCACTCCACCACCATATAGAATCATTAGCCCTGGAATACTTTGTAAACCAACGAGTGTTGCTGCTGTTAGTTGCCATGCATTGTCCGCTTTGTTAAACCAGTCTGGACAGGCCTCATCAGGCATTAGATTAGGAGGGAAAGCAGTCTCGTTACTCATTTTTACTATCCCAATATTCTTTTTTTTTTCTTTTTCTTGTCGAGCAAATATGAAGGTTTCAAGACGGCATAGTGCAGATTCTTGATGGGCTTATAACTAGATGAATAATGATTTTGTTTACAACGATAAGCTGTCTCTATGTTAAATTAGTTCTTTTCATCCCATTGTCCACGATCCTTTGTCATTTTCCTGTTTTCTTATCTGCTGCGCATGATTTTGATATTGTTGGCGATCAATCCAACCAATTTTAACGACAATTTCAAGATCTCTTCATGTGTTTTCAGCAGTTTCGCAGATGTTCCATTTTGGCAATCACGATGGCATGACACACACACACACACTCTCACTCGGACACTCTTTGGTTACAATGGAAGGCATCGAGCCGACATCGTCCTAGTTTACTACTAGAGGGTAAAAAAGCAACCACTAATCGTGTGCTAATGTCTTATAAGAAAAAGACGAGACATCAACTTCGTCAAAAGTCTTTAGAGGATGTTAACATGTTATTTGATTTTGTCCCATTTGCAATAAAACAAATCATTGTGAGTCTGACCCATTCACAGATAATCAAGATTCTAATTTATATTAGGGGAATCAATTCATATTTAAACTACAAGCGGAGTGGAATGAAGATTTGAAATTGGAAGGCTCTATTTTATAGTCCACCACCCGCATTATTATATATATAAAAAATAAAAGTAGGTGGTTAAAGTATAGATGGCAGCTTTGTGAATTTGTGTTTTAAAAATATTTTTTTAAAAATTAATATTTTAAATTTTAAATTAATATTTTTTATGTTTTTAGATTTTTTATGTATTAATATTAAAAATAAATTTTAAAAATAAAAAAATATTATTTTAATATATTTTTAAATAAAAAATACTTTAATAAAGAAACCATATCATAATCAAACAACTCTGTCATCCACTCAGCTTAGAAAGGTAAATAGTATGTTTATCAAGGCTTGGCATCAAATTGTATAACGAAAATCTTATGTATATTTAGATTCCCAATCATGGAAACTAAGGCAAAGCATCCATGTATAACTTGGATCCATCACATTGATCACTAGCCAGCTAATTACAATAACATATATATGAATTTACACATACATGAACAGGCCAAAACAAGTACTGTAACATTACAAGATGTTTGGAATAGAGAGAGCTTTCATTAATTTTAGGCAATACGATCGAGAACTCAGTCTCGTGTCTTTGCTCCGGATTCTACCCTTAGCTTTTATAACTTTTATGTAATAGATAGATGCACACATATATCACAACTAATACCTTTCCCCTAAATTCTGATCAAAGATAGTGCTTTCTCAAGATTCTTAGCCTTGATGCCAATATAATCTCTGACCGATACAGAACGATATAGAGGCATTTGGGTAGAATTCAAAGCCAAAGGAGAGATATGGAAATCAGAAGGAAGGCAGTAAAAAAAAGCCAAGGACAGCCTTTGTTGGTTCTCTTTCATAACCACACGATGAAGAACACTAGGAAACTGAGCATTTGAGAGAATATGCAGGAGATCACCCACATTTACTACAAGTGATCCGTTTGTGGGAGATACTAGAACCCAACCAACTCCTTCTTTGAAGATTTGCAAGCCATTTACTGTACTTTGGTGTAGTATTGTCAAGAGGGAAGTGTCTGTGTGGGGAGCTAGACCCATGGCTCGATTTGGGTCAGGACATAATGGATAAGAGTTCAGCTGTAAAGCAGTGCTGTCACCTCCAGCTGAAACGACTCTAATTATTTCTTCTTCAGATATGTCCAAGGACTTGAGAACTAGATGCATTAGGGTTATGGCTAGCTCCTTCATTTTCTTCTGATAATCTTCCATTACATCGCTGTTTATATATATATAGATATATATATATATGCATATAATTATATTAGGAAAACTGACAGAATTAATTAGATCAAGAGATCAAATGCTTCTTCTTTTTTTGTAATTTAATCCCTACTTGTAACAATATAACTAATTTGATTACTAAATAATTTGTTTATTGCACTGTACAGTTGTTAGGGACTAATTAAACTAGAATTATGGAAATGATGGCCACTAGTAAAAATAAAATAAAGGAATTAATTAAGATTTGAGGGTCTTGAACTACATAATTTTATATTGGGGACCAGATGAGAAAGTATTAAATATTATGACAATAATTAACCTTCATAATTCAAATCTAAAATAAAAATAAAAATGGGGGAGCCAGCCACGGTCCTAGCTCCACAGGGAATGTCTAGTTATGCCCTAGCTGACAATGAGAGGAGTATATATACTATGGTTTGTAGAAAAGTCAATCTTTGAGTGGTTTAGGATTTTTTGGATCTCGAAGCATCATATGTTGTAATTTATGACAATGAGTATCTAATGGGATTTTTACTGTATTAATATTTTATTTATTTATTTAGTATTTATTAAATAAAAAATTTAGATATTTATATCCAATTTATGAGATTTTGAATTATCCATTTAGATATTTATTATCCAAATATTATTTATTATTTAATATAAAATAAAAGGGTAATATGTGTGCATTGAATGATGCAAGTATACATGTTATGCATATATATATATATATATATGTATTATATAAATATTAGGATATGTAAATATTTTATTGGATTAAAAAACCACAAATTTTCTACATGTGTGCGTATTGTAAATGTATATATCTTGAGTCAGATTGAGATTAGGATTTGGATGTAATTGGACAGGATTTATAACATATCTATTACACCAGATAGGGTAAAATAATTATATAAAAAAACTCACTTATTCAAATTGATTCTAGTTAAAATTCTTGTTAAATATTTATCATCCTTGTATACGAATGATTTTTAACCGGTCAGAAACTGACACCTCTATGATATTTGCATACTATTATGTTCTCCAACCCTTCCCAAAACCGCAGTTGTTTCTTCCTTGAGCTTGTGCAACTTTTCTTCCAAGAGGGAGGGAGAAAGAAGTAGCATCAAAGCACTAAAATTGAGGATTTCAAGTCAATTCAAACTTGTGCTAATTAAGCCTTCTTTATTCATATGAAGTTTAAATATCAGTTAAAGTTTGTCTCTTTTTTTTCCCTTCAAAAGCAAAAGTTAGAGTTATTTTTTGAATTACGATTTTATATATAATTCAAAGATTCTTAAAGTATCATTTGCCGTTTGGATTGTTGAAAAAGCTTAACAAGGGATGCCCAAAGGAAACCATTTTTATCTTCCCTTATTCTTTCTTCTGAAAGCACATGATTCCACAGCAATGGCTACGAATATTATACATGGTATCTAGCCATTATAGATATCTGTACTCCTTTTTATGTGATATGTCCCATAGAGTAAAAAAATAAATATTGTGCAGACATTTTATGTAAAGCAATTCATTTCAATCATATTAGATATTTGAAATCCAAGTTGCTTTCTCCTACATAGACCATCTGGTCCTTATAAAGATTTTGTAAGCAATTTATAATTTATTGTTTATGAGCAATTAATTTTGTCAAGAAAAAGAAAAGTTATATCGACTGAAAAATTTAAGGTTTTAGATGAAATTTTTATAAATGATTTCATATCTTTTTTAATATACTTCTTTAGATGTTTTAAACTTTAATTTATACATGATCACTATCTTTTCATTTTTATTATAAAAATAGAGGTAACAAGATTATATAAAGAACTTAAAAATATTTGGTAATTAAAACTCTAATATATATACCATAATGATTGATAGTCGTGTGATAATTTCGTGATTGGAAGCTAGTTTTGCTTTCAGAGGGTAAATTTTGGAGATGGGAAGGGAAACAAATGTAAGGTGAGGACAACTGATCATGGTTTGAGCTTCACCTTGGCAACTCTAAAGTTGAAACATGTTGATTAAGAAACTCTTTCTCGGTTGATGACTCAAATCTTACTTAGTGATTACTTTCTTGTTAATATAATATAAGCCTTAATTATGAGCAAGTTAATTAAGATGCAATATATATGAATTACTTTCATAAATTTCTCTACGTGCATGAAAATGCATGGACTTACCAAAACCTTTGGTAGTCATTGGGCCAGAGATCCCTGGCGTGATCAATAGAAGAACCCATGATTGTAAACCCTTCATGCCACATATACTTGTTGAAGAATGGCGAAATCCGAGCTAAGCCATAGCCGGTGGCTCCACCAGGAGACCTTAAGGCCTTCAATTTCTGTCCTGTCGGGAGAGAGAAGAGTCTTCTAGCCTCGGACTCAACTTCATGGAATAGGTCCAATGGAATGTCATGGTTTGTGACTTGGAACGCGCCCCATGCCTTACAAGCATGCCTTATCAGTTTCCCTGCATCAGGATCCTTGAGGTCGACACTGGGAATCGATAATCGGTCTTCGGACTCAAAGGCCTGGGAAGTAGGCGGCCATACATGTGAGTCGGGCAAGGTTCGTACCGAATCAAAGTCTAGCGGGATAATATGGTGGGGATGGTGAGGAAGGTCTCGATAGGCTTCAGAAAGAGTGCTCATGGTAGCTAGCTATGTTTGTTTAATGTTAATGGGGGTGGGGAACAAAGTAAGCTCGAGAGAGTTTTTCAGTTGAATTGGAACATAAGTACATTAGATTAATGGATCAATACAAGAGATTAGGTTAAATAATGTAGGTGGATGAGGGTAGCTTTTGTCCTGATAAGTGATGTCTGTTTGTGAATTTGGAAGAATACGGGGATCGGTTGAATGAGACAAAAGAAGGAAGAACCAATGAGAAAGTTGAGGCACAACTCAGAAACTCCAACCTGTTTGTTGTTTGGAATTTGGATATGATAGGAGGGACCCTCTTTTTTATCTTTTGCTTTTGTGGACAATAGACATGCCTTGTCCACAATTAAGAGACTGTTGAAAAGCAAATCATTTATTAATCTTGCAATAAATCATATATATTTCTCGGGAGTGGGATTTATCTTAATAGTGTTTGATGATTTTTCAATATACAAGTGACTCTAAAAAGTATTAAAGAAATAATACAAAATTATTGTTAGAACTCCGTATACAGACGTGTATATATGTATAGTATTTATAAATTTAAAAATCGAAAAAGCATATTATACTTAGTATAAAAATGTTTTTGAATTCTCACCCAACAACTATATATTTTAAATAGAGATTTAGTCTAGATTAAAAGTAACCGTGTTTTTTAAGCTATCATCTAAATTTTAAGTCGTGAAAAAGGGCGAATAGTTTTGTAAAGATTTGTCATAATTGTTTTTTAATTATTCTAAAATACAAGAACATCCTAGTTAATGTGAGCATTAATGTTTTAGGACAAGCAATTAAGTTTGGCTGGAAATCATGTCTTTCAATTATTGGATATACAGCAATCGAATTAGGACACGAGAACTAATAATTAATTTCACAAATTAATCTCTATTCAAGGAAGGAGAAGGAGACAAATTATACACTGCCATGGGACTTTCAAGAAGCAAGCACTGCTCGCTAGCTTCCACAGGACATTGCTAAACAAAGACCAGCCGCTAAATGCCAAAAATCGAAAAGCTATCGCGTGGAGAGGTTGTCTAGCAGGAAAGCTTTTGGTAAAGGCCAGGTAGCTGCATTGTTGGGCCAATTTGCTTTTGTAAAGCCACAAGAGTATGAACTTGACCTTTAATTGTAGATTTGCTAAGATCCAGGATGAAATTATTCAGTCTGACTATTGGTCTGTCATGACAAAAAATCATCATTGTGGAGGGGGAAATTCCAATTAAGTTTGAAAATTAATTACGGCTATCGAAGATGAAGGAAAACCCTTTTCACTGCTTTGTCGTTTGAAGCTGCCTTGCTTGTTGGAGAAAATACATGTGAAACAGAAATTAATTTAGGGAGATCGTGCATGGCTTGTATCAAAGCTGCAGGGCTTATTAGAAAATGTTTTTCAAAACAATGCATGATTAATTAGATGTTGTGACTCTGTGGCTTGTGTCGCATGTGTGATGATCGTCCACCGTACAGTTACGTCACATATTTAGATTTAGATGAATATGAAAAGATAAAAAAAAATTATATTTTTCTATGAAAAAATAAAATTTATCATCCAGTATTTTACTTTAATTGGTTTCAGATATCAAATATGAAGACTGGTTATATAAAGATAAGATATCAATATTTTCAAATATATCTTATCTAAGGTGGGTTGCAATCTATATTATTTTAATATCAAATAAAATCTAAGATTTTAATATATTTTCTAATCGTTGGTCAATTCTAAGAGTTCAAGAAAAAACCCTCCTTACTAAAAAGGGCTGCAATCTATATTTTTTTAATGTCAAATAAAATCTAAAATTTTAATATATTTTCTAGCCGTTGGTCAATTCTAAAGGTTCAAGAAAAAATATTCCTTACTAAAAAGGTTTTTAATTTTTATCTTATTGGTAAAAACTTAACTATTCTAATGTAAAAAAAAATATCCAGAATGTGTTTTACGTATAAGGTCATACTCCAAATACTAAAAAAAAAAATTGTTTTTAAAATTTTGGCTAACATTTTCATGAATTTAATAAACCGGTTATTAAAGTCAAAATGCATACTAAAATATCTCTTTTTTGGTGTATGGAAAACATAATATAATTTTTTTAACTTTGAGATACTTGATCAAAAACATTTCTAAACTTCAACTATCTTAAGCAATGTTATTAAATTTGCTAAACTTGATACATTAATTGAATGATTTATTTATTCAGGATATGGTATATTTAAAATCTAGATATATTATTTAAACTTGTGCTATCTAAAGTAGTGTTTTTAAATTCATTGAGCTCCACGAATTGATTAATGATTTATCAATCCAAGACTGGCATGAGTTGGATTTCCAATTAAATCAAATAAAAATTAATTTGATTGACTTAATGGGTCAAACTCATTAATCAATCAAAATCTAATTTAAATTTTTTAAAAAAATCTTAAAATAAAGTTGTTTTAAATTGACTCGAGTTAACCCGCTTTATCCCTAACTCAAATTTTATGTCAAATTTAATAACTTTGATCTTAAATTTTGACCACCAGAACCTCCCTGTGAATTGGTGGATTCATTAAAATAAAAAATAAAAAAAACTAATAAGCATACAGGATTGAATGTGTTCCTAGACATGTATCATTATTCACCACAAATAGTATAATTATTATTTTATAATTCCACCCAAAAATCAATAAATTTACTATAAGGGGTAATAAGATTTTTTTCACAAGATCCATTAGCTTTTATGAGATTGATTAAGGATATTCTAGTTTTTTGACCTTTTAAGAGCAGAATGTAACCTAGGCCATGATTTTCTAATACTAATATTGGTCGACTTTGGTTTTTTTTAAAAATTATTTTTGTTTCAATTTCATCTTTAAAAATTTGATTTATTAAGAATTGATTTTTATTTTTTTTAATTTTAATTTAGAGGTTATCTCAATCTTGTGTCCATGATAACATGTTAATCCTGACTGATTTTTTTTTTGTTAAATATTTTTTTCAGTTTCTCTTTAACATTAAGTTATTTGATAACTATGTTTCATAGTTTTATTCAATATTTTTTACAAGGTTACCTTAGTATCACAACCAAGTTGCAAGCTTAACATGTTAATCCAGATAGGCTAAGGTTGGGGTTTTTTAATCTTTTTTACTTTATCAATTTTTTTAATTTTTTTATTATATTTTTATTTTTTATGTATTATCTAAATTAACTAAGTTTATTAAACTCAATTAAATCAATTATCCAATTTTTTTGTTTAGAAACTCTTGCATCGCTTTAGCATTTTTTTATGCTAAGAGAAAGATTGAGTTGGCCCACAGCATAGTGCACATCCTATCTAGTTAGCATACTATAATGTAAAGTTTTTTCCTATTTAAAATCTTATCAGAAAAAAAAAGGGTTTTCAAATAGAAAAGGCTAGTTCAAAAATATTTTATAATTAAAAAAATAATTTAAGAGATTTTATAGCAATGCATTTCCTATTTCAAAATGGATGGGATAGTTATGATAACAAATTTTTTATATTTTACAATGATGATGTTTCCTTTTTCCTTTTTAAAGAAAAATCTACCTTCATCGTCTATTGAAAAATTTTGATAATAGACAATACACAACGTGTTTTCAAAAATTCAAGATTTTAAGACATGTGACTAATAAATTAGTTAATTGATTGATTTCTTAGTTTAAACAATCCATGCTAAGTGTTGTACTAGAAAATAGAGGATCAGAAATCAACTCCTAGCTAATTTGTGAAAAGCTCTTTGGCATTATCTGAAGAATGTGCCAGATCGAGACTATACTGAAAAGTGAAAGATCTAAGATCAGTCCCTAATGATTGTGAGAATATTGCTCTAGGAAAATCAAGTCAATTCTCTTCAAAAAGAGTGGTCAACAGCCCTCACTAAAAATTTGTAGTTATGAAATGTATGTCAAATATACATTATTATTATTTCAAACGTACACTTGCATTCCCATTGAAAATCATACATCATGAAATGATTTATTGGGATGCATGGAGCCTAAAACGTTTGGCGTGAAATAATAGAATTTGTAACAAAGGTTCATCCCACTATAGTTGAGGGAGCATGTCTAGAATACCAAGTATATACACAAATATTGCAATAAAGCAAGCGACTCCTAGAGGGATTTGACAAGTATAAAGGCAAAATACTCTTTTAGATGTCATTATGTCAAACTCTTATGGGTAATGCAAGGAGTTACAGGCACTGGAAGCGGCTAGAAATGACAGTGATGGAGTCAAGTGTGTTATCATAGTTGTCAGAACTTGTTACGGTGGTAAGCTTTAATTTTGATCTTAGTTTGCCAACATAGTCTGGATGAAGAGTTACATCTAGCTTGTAAGTTGTTAAAGGTCTGGTTAAATAAAAATTTTCATGATAACAAGTAAATTTTTCTTGTATCTTAATCAGGTTGTGTGTCATGGTATGACATGAAAATGTCAAAAACAAGTTTTAGCAACTAATATATTTTTTATCAGTTTCCACGAACAATACTAATTAATGAGGTTAGAAAAATTCTTAATAAAAAAAATTATGGGCACTTTTCATAGGCTAATAAGATATGACTCGAAGAATTTGGTGGGTTTAATGACATCTAAAAAAACACTCAAAAACTTTAGTCAATATAATATTTATTTAAGTGACGGGAGGATAAATATTCTTTAAATTTAAATATTACTTAAGTTTTGTTAAGTCTTACATTATATTTGTGTTTTTTTAGATTTATGTTCTCGAGAGAAGTAAAATTAAGAGAAATAAGTTCTAACATACTTTTATCTATAGAGATAAAAAAAATTTTTATATAAATTTTTTTTAAGATAAATATGTTAAGAAATATCTAAGATATTTTATATAAATATCTAAGTTAAAATATTTTATAAGATATTTATGTTGTGTGTATATTCAATAAAATATATGGGTGTGTGTGTGTGTATTTCGGTGCGTTGGTACGTGTCCCAGTTCTTAAAACAAAACATAATTAATGTTCCTCATCTTCATCATCAAACTATCAAGTCTTCAAACTGTTAATTTCAAATCTAAATTCGATACGCCTTTTGGGTTTGTCTCCTTGTACTTGACTTCGGTGGACGACAGACTATCTGGAACCAACTAGACGTGTAAAACTCCTCATAAATTTCAAGTCCATGGAAATTTCAGATTTTTTTTTATTTTTTTTTTTGGGTTTGATAATGAGCATTGCATCAAAGACTTCATCAACCATAGGTTACTATGGTAATATTTGTTTGTGTGGCCGGATTATGTTTTTAATGTTTTATTTTAAATTAATATTTTTAAATTATATTAATATCAAACATAAAAATATTATTTAAATATATTTTAAAAAATAATACACACTACCATCTCAAATGGATATATAACTTAAATCAGATTGTGGTCCCATGTAGCCATAGATGATGGCCCAAACAAGCTCGCGACCCCAAATCAGAACTCAACATGAGTTATCGATCATGATGGTTTTTCTTTTATAATTATGGAGTGCAGCGGAATGAAAGTGTTCACAGTATTACAAAAAGAAAGGGTGGAGTCGTGTATTTAATGATGTCGGCAAGATGGAGCAAGTTGAGTTTATGAAGTTTGATGCTCTAAAAATCAGTGTTCCCTCTCTATATGTGAATTAATAACAATAATGTTTGAAAATTAAAAAAATAAAAAATAAAAACATAAGATAAGATCTATTAAGTAATGGGATAATGAAGATTTTATAATTATTGACTGTTATATTTCCATGTCCAACCCTAACCAGTATTATCATATTATTAAATTTAACTTAGTGCTAATTTAAAAATCTCGTGATTCTAAATTAAATTTAAACTAATTTTAATATTGCTTTGATTGAGTTTGAATGATTTAATAAATTTATCTATATTGTCTTCAAACTTATTTGTTCAATCAATATTTTTTTTAGAAAAAAGAATGAAATGGGTATTTTTAATAAAAGAATAATTAATGGGTATTCTTGATTTTAATAAAGAATGAAGCAACAGTCCGATCACTTGGTGTTTTTTTCTTTTTCCTCAAGTCAAATATCACCTTTTCTATGAACAAGATTTGGCAAAATGCTGAAATGGAAAATCCGAGAAAATTCCTATTTCATGATAAGCAAAGGTCTGACCTCTTATGGATAGACCTGGACAGGTTCTCTTATTTATTTAATTAATTAATTGGGTCTTGCAGTCACACGCGTCTCCTGAAAGATCTCGGGTCCGAAACCCATTGGCTACTATAATAAGGATCACGCTGCTTCTGGGCCTGGAGCCATCAGCAGGAGAAGCTAATGTTGTAGCGCTACAAGGGCCAGGTAGCTGATGGGCAAAAGAACTTCTTCTCGCCGACTAACTTGGAAAAAACCTCGGGTCATTAGGTTATCGAGTCAATCTACAAATGAGTCATTGGGTCAATTTATATTATTAATTTTTCTTAAAATAGTATTGTTTCGTTCATTTTGTAAAGATTCTCTTTGAGAATCGGACAAGAAGAACAACCGATATTCAGCCCTTTCTTCATTTTAATGATTCTGATGAAAAATCAATAAAAAACAAAAGAACTTCTACATTAGGAATTTTCATTTGAAAACCGAAAAACCATACTGAAAGATTCTGGTTTAGATGACTCGACTCATAATAAATTCTGTTCAGTTTTTGAAAACACTCGAACTAAATAAATCAAAACCGAACGGGTCAAACTATTTGCTCAGCTCCATGTTTTTTATCCCAGCAAAACTTGCATGAGCCGGGCTCGTCAAGAGCCCATAGAGACAGGTCTCCTACAAGAATATGCACAGGATGGGCTATTGATGAGCCGCACTCAGCACAGAACTCTCTCTTTCACCTAAGCAAGGGTTTGGTGATTGATGGGAGGAGCCATCCAAAAAAGGTTGTGGAATTGTACTTGCAAATGCCTACTAGTTGAGAAATTGATGAACAACATAGATTTATATCAAAAGGTTGGTCATGGTGGCATCTGATTATGATTATGATACAAGTCCTCTATACACAAGGGCTCCCCTCCTCCCCCTTGCTCTTTTCCAAAGAAGAAGCAAAAAAAAGGACAATAATGAAGAGCTTAAGCAACACCAAAAAAAAGAGCTCATTCTTCCTAACGAGCTGTTATCTAAAATAATGTTATGGCTGTTTCAAGTTCTCAACATTAGAGTTTTGACCTCTCATTTCTCCTCATTACTGGGTTCACCTGCCTGAACTGGGTTTCTCGTCTCTTTAGCGAGTACAATGCTGCCATGATGACCTCCTGCAGATTAGCAAACGAACAGAGCATTTTAAGCAAGTCATTTCCTAACTCTAAAGAGCAAAGGACATTGTGGATGACAAATATGAATATTCACCTGTTGGTGTAGAGATTCGATCACTAGAGACAACACCCCGGGTAGCATTGCCGGTGACAGATAGCCTCCCGTGTAGTTCATATTCCCCACCGCTGGTCATGTAACTTTCACAACCTGGCCTTGCAGTAGGTTTTGGTGAGTAGGTTGTTGACCATGATCCTCCGTTGGAACCTGCCAGGGCCATTATAACATCTGCCTGAAATAGATCAGACAGCACATAATGGTCAAGGCACCACTTTGGCTATGCACTGTGAGATAAATACTTGTGCCACATGTAAATAACTGAGTCGAACACCATAGGAAAACAATAGCATAAATCCCCCAAGGATTCCTGTTACTTTTTGCAGCTTTGACTATGAGTCTCCAAGGCCATCATGGCAGAAAGTATTATGCGATTTACCTCAGAAAATCTACAGAAAACCAATTTTATTAATCTTCTCTGAGGCCTAGGCTGACAAATACGCAATTGGTGCCTTCTTCGGAACATTAAAGCTGGTCTTTGGCACAACATTGCTACCCGGCATCTTTATGCCAGGATTTAAATTTTATAAAGTGAACAAAAGTAACATAAGTATTGTCATTCATAAGCATATTAAAGTATTAGAAGTTGTATAAATGAATAATAGAAACGGTCCTAGAGGGACCAAATAAAGATTTAGCAGAAAGGAAAAGCGCCCATCATCATGAAAGGAATAGGAAGTTCTGTACATAATGATGGACAGCTTTTAATATTCAAACTTGTAATGAAGATATTTCACCAGTTCAAGAAAGAAACGATGCATTTTATAGAAAAATGATCAGGACAATAATGACCCAATATGGCTATCTTAACTTCTTGAGCAGAACTACAAAAATTGAAGCTTCCATATTGAAAGCCTAGATAAATCAAAAGCACAACGTTCTTGGAGACCACTATGAATCACTTCACTGCTATCATGATGAGGATAAAAAAGTGAAAACATTAAGCACACTTTATGCTAGAAAACAGGCAACAGATTAACGGAAAAAATGCTATATGATAGACATCCACTAAAGAATGAGGAATGCACATTAGCAAGCCCAAGCAACCAGTAAAAAGTAGCCTTTCCATACAGTTTTACCCAGTTTGAAAATTGCTGTGATTGACAGAAATAATGATAGTAAAGTGCTGTGCTGAGCACATAAAAGGTGACAAAAATGGAACCACAAAGTTTGGAGAGCAAGGAAAGAGAATAACGTGAAATCAATCCTCTCTTAAGCTTCACCAAGGAATATAAACACACCAATTGTATTAATACACAATAAACTTAAGATGAACAGAATTCAAAAGACACGACTGATACCAAAAAAAAAAATAAGGTTGGTAAGGTTAAGAGAGATCACAACTTAAAACATGGATATGTGCTCACTTTATAGGAAAAGGAACTACTTGAAACATAGATACTCATGTGACTCTCTTTTCACTAAGGGAAAATACTGCCAGGTAATGTATAAAAAGTAATCCTACCACTCTAAAAAGAAACCATCATCGGACTTTCTCACTTGAATAACTGCATTCTAGTGAACTAGGCGTCAGTTTGTAGCTCTTTTTCATTTTCTTGCCATTGTATATGACAAATTAATTCAAAAGAGAATTCTGCTACTTTCAACATGTATCCAACCAAGTCAACTCTTAACTCGACAGTGAGGTATATCTGTCCATCTGGAATCATATTCCACAAAATGAATATAGAAATTCTAAGAAATCCATCCTTTACATTAATATGACATCTTCCAACTGTAAGATCAAACACATTTTGTTCACTTCGCATGCACATTTCAGAAAACAGAGAACCGTTTTCCAAATAACAGAGCACAATATTTATTAACATATTTGCAGACCAGAACTAATAACACAACTGCAACTGCTTCCCTGGGCATAGGTTCACATTCTCAGTGACAGAAGGCTGCAACTACAATTTTTATATGACTCAACCAAGATGCATTTTTCTCGAGGTGATTCACTAGCATAAACTGATGCAGGTTGCACATGAGCATGTAAAATAAGCTTTCCATCCAAGAAACTGTATAAACCAATGAGATTAAAAAGGTTATCCTTTATTAGCAAACAAAAGGAAAACAAACCTTGTTCGGGTGGACATCATCAAAAACATGAGCTTGACCACCATAAAATATAGTCATCTGGCGACTGGCAGATGTTAAACCCTGCCGACTGCCATAGAAACCAAAGAGATATGGTATCAAGTTCTTTTTAATGGGTGATAATTAGCATCAATTAACATTGAGAAGTGTAGAAGATAATGTACTATATTATATAATTCACCTTGAAGGATTTGAAGATTCTGGCTCTGAAATATGAATCCCAGTCTTGGGTTTTCCACCACTAGGCAGCCCTCTGGATGAATTTTTCTCAGAGATACCGCTGCCAGCATTTATAGAACTCAGAATTCCAGGGCCTTTGATTCCAGTTCTGGATCCTTCATCGGCAGCAGATTGTGAGACAATTGAAGGACCAGCATTTGTGTCTCTGAATCTGTTTGTAGGAACCTGATGCGTAAAAGGAACAAGTTGACCACCACGCGGAGGATACGCACCTATCCCCATGGGAATGGATCGATCTTGTTTGGAAATGTTGGCATCAAGTCTACTGCCAGCAGAAGGTTGCAGTATGAGAGATGCAGAACTCGGCCTCATTGGCTGCATACCATAGAAAACCTCGTCATCGCTGGACCTTCTAGGCCGCTCTCTGCCACCTCCATTTTTTAGCATCTGAATCTCAACATAAAAAATTAAATGTTAACAAAAACAAACCACATGGGAAGTTCTTCTCACTCATTAAAATGGAAGACAAACCACAAGATTAAATCTCAAAGCTACCTTACCTTCATTAAATGCAGGCTCTCGATGGAATCATGAGCCATTTGTGGAATCCCATCCCTTGATCCTGTAAAAGCAGAATCTGAATTGCTCCGCTTACTTCCTGCTAATATGTTGCTTATCTCAGGACCAGAAATATCACTCCGTGGACCATAAAATGGAATCCCCTCAAGATGATTTCCAGCCTGCCTTTCTATTAATATCAATGATAAAGTATCAAACTTTGAAAATGATTGGTAGGATCATGAAACCAGAAAACACAAGCAATAATAAATATAAAGCAATTTCAACAACTAGAGTTCAACCTTAGCAATGTCCTTTTTATCGAGGTAGTTGATGAAAAATCTCCACAGAAGGAAAAGCAACATGTGTAAGCTACAAGTACAAAAGCCCTTTAACTCGACCAAAATGCATATTGGCGTAAATTGCAAATGACATGCTTAATTCAGTCCTTTCAACTTGCAATGTGGAATCTTTGAAAGGAAAGGAGTATATACATGAACACTTTCAATTTTGTTCTTACTTCTTCAGGAAACAACATTTAAGTAAAGAAAACCACAAAACACCACATTTGGCAAAATCCATTTGATGAAGATGTTTTAGTATACAAATCAAGGAAACACTAAAAAAAGTGGCAAGAAGTTGCAAATTAAACTTTCCCAGCTGAAAGATCAAGTTTAGTAATAAAATAAAAGAAAGAAGACGAAGTGAAATCCTGCCGAAGCTAACAACCTCCCTAAAACCAATCAATAAAAGAATAATCCATCTCTCTACCTGAAATAGATACATCTCTCTACCTGAAATAGATAGTGTTCTCTACATCACAGTGAAAAATCAAGACGGACCATCAACCTCTCTCTCTCTCTCTCTCTCACACACACACACGCCCCGCTAGATCATGGAGGAAAAAAGGAGTAAGGAACTCCATTTCACTTGATAATAACGAGATGAGAGGGAAAATTAACTAAACAAAATAAAAACATAATTAGATAAAAAGAACCCACCAACTAAATAGAGAAAGAAAAGGAATTTCTTGAAGAGCTTCAACGTCAATAAAGGGAAAACAAAAAATCAAAAGGACCCATTACCCTATAAGGCTAAAAAAAAAAGACAGAAGCTTTCGAGTTGTAGAGCAAGTACTGACCAGAAGCTAGATCAGAGGTAGAAGAGAGAGGTCCACGGCCACCACCAGAAGAAGCCCCAAGTGAAGCAGAAGCAGAAGGAGACCCATCTTTATTTTTTGGAGCTAAAACAACAGGTGAATCTGTAGTTCCTTTCATGCCCAAGAAATCATGAAACATTGCCTTCAAATCTTGTTTTTGTTGCTGTTGGCTTGTTGCAGTACTGTTGTTTACATAAACACTATTATTATGGCTACTGTTGGCATTGTTGTTCTTGCTTTGTTGTGCCATTGTCAATGCTACTGCCATTTCCTCTTCATATCAAGCTTCTCCTTCATGGCTTCTTCTCTCTTCCGCTTTAGAGGGAGAGGGAGTAAAAACGAAAGAGAGAACGATTTTCAAGAAAGTAAAGAGAGGGAGAGAGAAAGGGGCCTCAAAGACTGAATTTTTAGGAGCGGCAGGGCATTAAAAAGCAAAAGGTTCTGTCTTTCTCTGGGAGAGGAGGATCTTGTTCAATTTTTTTTATTTTTTTGATTGATTAATTATTTTTTTTCCTTCTCCCCGCACTCACTGTCTCTGTGCCTGAATATTTGTAGGCTTGCTGTTTTTGTTTTTTAAAAAGGTTTAAAGGTTGTGTGAGAGTGTGCTTGATTGTCGTTGTTCTTGCAAGGAAAGAGAGGGTTTTGCCGTGTTCCTTGCTGCTATTGGACCTCGTGTTTTAGGGTTTTGTGTTTTTTTGCAGGGATCCCTCTAATCTGTGATTACTGTTCCTCTCTATCCTTGGCTTTTTGGGGCACGGTGGTGATTTTATTGCGGTTTCACCTTCACGTCCCACGTGCATTTGTTTCACGTCTAATCACCGTGTTCTCATCATGGGAAAAACTGCAAAACCCAACCGGGGAGTTCTAATCATTCATGTAAAGACTGCTTTTTTATCTTGATATAACGTTCTGGGGGTGTTTGTTTCCTTGGCTGGATTTGCGTTTTACCGCAATCATATGTTGTGGAGTTTTTTTTTTTTTGCAGTGTATTAATAGATATTTTTTAAAGAGTGTTTTTTCTATATAAATATATTAAAATAATATATTTTATTTAAAAAATTTATTTTTAATATTACAGCATTAAAAAAATATAAAACATTAATTTAAAAAAAAAATTGACAAACTTCTATTCTGGACACTATTTCACGGATCTTAATAAATTTTTCCTTGGATTTTAGTTAAGAAAAGCTAAAAAATATTTTTAAAAAATTATAACTATAAAAATTACTATAATCCCAAACATATGTAAAAGTAGATGAATAATACATTTAATAAGAAAGGTTTAAGTCATGTTTATGCAAATTAGACAATTAACCTACAAAATAAAAGGATATGATGAACTAGGACAAAAACAAATAGATGGATAATACATTTAATAAGAAAGGTTTAAGTCATGTTTAGCCAAATTAGACAATTAACATACAAAATAAAAGGATATGATGAACTAGCATAATAACAAAAACGTTGGGTGAGATGTCATGCTTTTGAATTTCGTAATTTTAAATGTGGCATTAATTAAATATCACAATTACACTCACAATAAATTTTTAATTGATGTTATGATTCACAACTGTGATATTAATTCAATTTTAATACTATTAAGAAGGATAAATGGGTCAATTGGTTCGTAATGGCTAGTTAAAATCAAAAAATTGGTTGACACTAAAAAAATTGTATATTGGACCTGGTTTTTTAGTCCATGAGTTGGATAAATATATATATTTTGACTTATAAAATATATTTAAAATAAAAAAAAAATATAAAATTATAATTTTTATGTGAATTGATCAACTGGTTCATATAATAGCCTCAATCAGTCGACTAGTTGAGCTAGAGGATTGACAGTAAGGCTATTGCCCCTCCTAATAACAAATATCCCCGATATTTAAATCTAACAAAAAAAATATTCATTATGAAATTTATTATTAGGTTGTTAATTTGAATTTAATTTAGTTAATAATTTTGGAGAATTAAAAAATTTTCAATTTTAACAAAATTCATGCAAATTTTTTTCTATATAAAAACTATAATTAAAATTTTATCTCACTTAAAAAAACTATAAAGAACCACAATAATTAGACTTGATAAATTCTCACACTTCATAATTACAAAGCAACCTTAGGAATGCAAATAAACAAACATATATACATGCAAGATGAATCTCAGAAACTTAAATAATACAATACTCTAGTAATTGAAATCCTAAAATATATCAACATAACTCATCTATTTATTTATGTCCACATTATTTGCTGGATGATTTAGGCTCATTAATAGCATAACTAGATCCAACTTTCACCTTATCTGAGTAGCCTCGTTTTTTATCATGGCATCATCAATAGTTAACCTCTCTTTAAAGGTTTCAAGTCCAATGCAGCAAGAATTAAATCATTGGACATATAGGTATATCATTTGTTTTCTTTGTAATATTATGAAGTACATACGCGGCCTTTTGACTCTCGGTACCATGAAGTCAACCTACTATTAATAAAATATCAATGTTAAATTAAAAGATCAATAAATAAAACTCAAAGTTTAACATTTATTCATTATAAAAAAAATTGATTACGGTATTTTTAATTCACCTAGTATATTGCTTGCATTACATGTATCCAGTTGTAGAAACCTGATTAGGGCTCGAAATAATCACTCGATGTGTGATACTCATATACCAAATCAGATGCTGATCATTTCTAATCACAAGATAAATTTTTGTAAATACCTTATTCATATATACATCATGCTGTGATATATAAGCTTTATGGTGGCATGACTAGTTATAATCATTATCATGACCAGTTATGATACATAAGCTTTATAATGTGTAGAGCATCACTCAAATTGATGTTGACCAGGATATATTGTTTGTAATTGAACCATTGCATTATTCAATATGAATAATGTAGCTCAACTATCTAAAAAAATATCAATAGAATAATTGATGTCTATATGTTTATCCCACTAGTGTAAATAGTTGAAACAACCATCAATTTTTCATCTGAACAAGGTATTCACATGATTTGTGGAGTATAAGTTTCTTAACTATTAAACAACAATAATTTCATGAAGTTAGGTTTTTTTTTCAACAAATGATTCAAAAAAATATATGAATAACATGTTGACTATCTAACTCGTTTCAATAAGATGTCAACACATCTGTTGAATTATTATCAAATACTTTACCAACACACCATGTAACATTAAAAATATATTTATTTTATTTTATTTTTTAAAGTTATAATTAAACAATATAAATACATATAATTGTAAAATAACTTTGTATTGTTTGTATCCTGGTAGGAACTGAAGTGTAACCCCTATAGTCTGAACAATTATAAACAACAAAACTAGATTTTTAGATGCAAACCATAAGAAGATGTTATCATGACCATAATTGCTATTAAACAACGACTTATTGGGAAAAAAACAAGTGTTTGGAACCATATAAGTGGTGGCCAAGTGGCAAAGACTTGGGATCAAGGGGTTTGTTCCCTCTGTGGTCTCAGGTTCGAGTCCTTGGTTGCTCATATGATGGCCACTGGAGGCTTACATGGTCGTTAACTCCAGGGCCCGTGGGATTAGTCGTGGTGTGCGAAAGCTGGCCCGGACACCCACGTTAATCTAAAAAAAAAAAACAAGTGTTTGGTGGATTTTTTTTAGAGAGATAAGGGTCAAAGGCATTAATTTGGAAAAAATTAAAGAGAGTTACTGTGTATGCTTCTTCTTCAAAGTATTTAAATTTTATGACACGTAAAATTTGAGAAGTACAACAACTATCTTATCACGTTTAAAAATAACAACATTTAGTAAATGTTGAATTTCAAAAACATGACAAAATAAAAATTTAATATTTCACAAAATCTTTTTCAAATAATATTATTATTCTAAAACTTTTTACTTTACTGTAATACATTTTTTTAAAAAAATCATTATATTTGTTGTGAATGTTATATCTACACATATTATGACTCACATGCCTGTCTAAGTTGAGCAAGATGGAGTGCTGTCCCGGTCACAATTGTTCTAAGCACCAACCCCTAAGAAAAAAAGAGCAATGAATCACTCCGTGCTATGTACTTACTGAAACTTTGCCCTAGGTTTCTTCTAGTCGCGAGCGAAAAACTTGTTCAATTTGGAAATCATAGGCTCGGATCTCGTTATTTTATTTTTATTTTTATTTTTTTAAAAAAATGCATATTTACATACGATTAACTTTATTTATAGAGTAATATTACATAAAAAAATAAAAATGAAAGGTTTTTCCAGTCATTTAGGTGAGGCCCGAAAGACTGGAAACCCAGCCTGGATGCACGGTTGAAAACGCAACCATGAAATGCCAATTTTCCCGTACAAAGAAGTGTTTGGTATCGCTTTCTAAATGAGAGTTTGGTGAAACTTGTTTTTTTTTTATATTTTTTAATTGTTTTAATATGTTAATATTACAAATAATTTTTTAAAAATAAAAATATATTTTAATATATTTTATAATAAAAAAATATTTTAAAAAATAATTATATATTATTATTACTCAAAACCATATCTTTTCTAGAATTTTACTATTTGTTGGAGAGTGTAGTTGTGGTTGTAATTATTTTTAAAATAATTTTTAATATTAAAATAAATGATAATGATTTTTTTTATTTTTAAAAAATTATTTTTAATATCAGCACATCAAAATGATTTAAAAATAATAAGAACATNGAGTGTTGGGCAAGTGTTTATACACGAGGGGTTTTTGAGAATTCAAAGGCAAGTTAACACGTTTGTTAAAATACACAGGGCTGGTGTTGTGACTTAAAAAAGCAATGATCCATCAACCAATAGTTATGTGGTGTGGGTGCTACAAGAGAAAGCCTCCTCGTAATTATTATGAAATTAGTATTTATAATTAGTTTTTGTTGATAAATTGAGCATCTTAAAAAAAAAACTAAAAATATGTTGGTAGCATGGTTTTTTTGTGTTTTTCCTTTTCTTCTCGGGTATATTACGAATATCTCATTTTTTATAGTTAATTATTATTTTTTATATTTTTTATCACTTTATTTTTTATTGATATTTTTTAATCATATTATTAAATTAATTGACATTATTAAACCCAATCAATTTAATATAATTTCAATCTCAATTATTTTTTTTTACTTCTATAAAAACAATGGCTAGCCTAGATTTTTTTTTTTTACATTATAAAAAAATTAATTTGGCATGGACCACTTATCTAATTACCATATTAAGAGATTTTTACACAATGACAGGTGTTTTTTTTTCTCTAAATTTAGAACCTTAATGTTTACAATGAGTGAAAATTATTAATTTGCATCCACCAGTTTAGAACCCTTTTTAAGTTAGAATGTCAAGAATTAACAGGTAAATTTTATTTCGAGAATAACAAAAGACCATAGAATTAAAGAACAAAGAATGGCATAGGAGACAAAAGGTTGCGGCTCCGTGGTTGTTGGAGCTGCTCTCTTTCCTTCAAACCTCAATTCGAGTCCTAGTAAGAGTGAGACTGGAGAGTTGTTATTTTCATGTTTCTATTGAGTCTTTTCTTGCATGGTATATTTATTATCTCTGCGGTGTCTTACCTGTTTATTGAATTTACAGGATGTTCAGTGGACCGTGAAATTAATCGTGATGGACGTAAATGAGCTCGGAAACCCAGGTTAATAAAAAAAAATAGCGTAGGAAGTGGGAAGAGGATTTGGGGGCAATTATAGAGCTTGGTTGAGGCTGTGGTGGCTGGTGGGAGAGTAATGGCCACTATGAGAGAAGAGGAGGAGAAAGGGATAAAATTGTAGGCATTGATTCTCTTCCAGCAGTTTTGTTGACTGCTCCCACCATTCCCATTAAGAATCCTTAACCACTCACAACTCTTCCCGTCCCTTTCCCTGTCCCAGTGTTAGACACGCTTCGTTTTTTTTAAATAAAAATATTTTTTAAAAAAATTAATTTTTTTCACATTTAAAATTATTATTTTTAGATTCTTTTAATATGCAAATATAAAAAAATAAATCTTCAAAGTAAAAAAAATAATAATTTTAATGTGTTATCACATAAAATATACTTTAAAAAATAATTATCATCACAATACCAAATAAATTCTAAAAATATTAAAACTTTAGTTATAGTTTTGTTTCCTGTTTGTAATTGTCACCAAATTCTTATTATAGTTATAAGACCTACCCTGCCCGTATTTGACTAAGATTGGAGTCATGTATTATATTAAATTGATTAAAATTAATTTAAAATAATATCATTTTATTTTAAATCAAGTTTTCCCTCCCTCGTATTTTTATTATTTCGATTAGATCACGAGTTGATTTACTAAAATAACTAAATCTGACTTAATTTAAGTTAGATTTTGAATTGGCTCCTTCAGAGTTAAGTTGGTATTGTATTTTATTAAATATAAAAATCTTTTTTTTTTATATTTTCTCAAACTATCAAAACTGATTTACAGTTTTTATTTCAATTGATAATTATGCCAATTAATTCAATTTATGTTTGTTTAAAATTTACTTAATCTGTGTAGAAAATAAATGAGAACCTTTTCTTTATCGTAAAAAGATACTGTAAGGTACATGAATATCAAATACAAATGCTTGTCTAAAACCCAATGGAGAAAAAAACAAGTTTTCATTATATAAAAATTTGACCAAATGGTACTTTGAGTTTAAAATAACACTATGTTAATCTCATATATAACTAGCAGATAGCGACCTTAGTTTATGTTGGACCAGAAAATCAATAATAATTATTTTATATTTAGAACTAATTTTTATCGATTTCTTTTTGTTTGTTTCTACTTTTAAAACGTAAAAAATTGAGAATTTTCTTGTTTGTTTTAAATTAATATTTTTATTAATATTTTTAAATTATTTTGATATACCGCTATCAAAAATAATTTTTTTAAAATAAAAAATATCATATTAATGTATTTTCAAATAAAAAATATTTTAAAAAGTGAAACAAATTAACCAAGCTCTTTTTGCCTACCCATCTTTATTAATGTATATTGTAGTGAAAAATATTTTTATTTAAAAATAATATTAAAATAGTTTTTAATCATATATTTTTAATATCATAACATTAAAACCATAAAAAAATTTATTTAATATCTTTTCACACCAAATATATTTTTATTTTTAAAAAGTAATTCTTAACCCAAAAATTAAACAGTGCCGACCTTTTGTTATTCCTTCAGTCCTGTTTCCAGCTTTGTCAATCTAGGAAGGCTGTGAGGCCTCGAAGGAAGAAGCTTTAAAACTCAAATTTTTCAACTTATTTGAATTGTGATAAATATTATTTTTAAAATATTTTTTATTAGAAAATATATTAAAATAACATTTATTTTTATGTTTTAAAATTAATTTTTAACACAGCACATCAGAATAATAAAAAAATTAAAAAATATAATTTAAAAATATATTCTTTCAAGCAAGATTAAACCAAAATGCTAAATAAAAAATTAATATTTGTTTTCTCCTGCAGAAAAGGTAGTAAACGTGCCCCAAGTCAGCAATGAAAACTCTTCATCGTGGCAGGGCGACTGGATGCATTTCTTTTCCATTTCTTGATCATTACGAGGGCAGATTTTTTTTAATTTGGTGGCAAAATCTCTCGAGTGTTTGTACCAAGTGGACAGCGATCATGAATGACAATATATGTAGGAGCCCACAATATCACACAAATATATTATTTATCATTACATTATTGGATAAAATCATCAAAACTAATCATGGCAAAATAAAGGAACATAACAAGGCAATCATTATTAGTCCTTATTTTCCATTACAGGCTCTTTTTGCAGCTTTACTTTTGAACCAATTTTACAACATTTGTTTGAATGGGGAAGAACTTTAGAATTCATTGTAGAAAAAATAAATTATAAAATAAAAAAAATAGATAAAAAAAATCTTATCTAGATCATGTTTGTTTTATAAAAAAATATTTTTTAATTTTTTTTATATTTATTTGCCATTAAAAAAGTTGGTTTAACAAAAAAAATATTTTTTAGTAAAAAAAAATTTATTTTGATTTTTAAAAAAGTATTTTTTAAAAAAATTTAGACAAAAAATACTTTCTGAAAATTATAAAAAATATCATATTATTTACTAATTATATCAAATTTGATCATGGCAAAATCATGGCAAAATCATTATTAGTCCTTATTTTCCATTACAGGCTCTTTTTGCAGCTTTACTTTTGAACCAATTTTACAACACTTGTTTGAATGGGGAAGAACTTTAGAATTCATTGTAGAAAAAATAAATTATAAAATAAAAAAAATAGATAAAAAAAATCTTATCTAGATCATGTTTGTTTTATAAAAAAATATTTTTTAATTTTTTTTATATTTATTTGCCATTAAAAAAGTTGGTTTAACAAAAAAAATATTTTTTAGTAAAAAAAAATTTATTTTGATTTTTAAAAAAGTATTTTTTAAAAAAATTTAGACAAAAAATACTTTCTGAAAATTATAAAAAATATCATATTATTTACTAATTATATCAAATTTGATCATGGCAAAATCATGACAAAATCATTATTAGTCCTTATTTTCCATTACAGGCTCTTTTTGCAGCTTTACTTTTGAACCAATTTTACAACACTTGTTTGAATGGGGAAGAACTTTAGAATTCATTGTAGAAAAAATAAATTATAAAATAAAAAAAATAGATAAAAAAAATCTTATCTAGATCATGTTTGTTTTATAAAAAAATATTTTTTAATTTTTTTTTATTTATTTGCCATTAAAAAAGTTGGTTTAACAAAAAAAATATTTTTTAGTAAAAAAAAATTTATTTTGATTTTTAAAAAAGTATTTTTTAAAAAAATTTAGACAAAAAATACTTTCTGAAAATTATAAAAAATATCATATTATTTACTAATTATATCAAATTTGATCATCAAATTTTTTATTGTTATATATATTTTATTTTGAATATTTATTATTCAATTTTATTTTCTAAAATTTAATTTTTATGTTAACTTTAGTTCTTGTTTTTATAATTGTTATTTTTTTTTCTTATCAATTTTTTTATTGAAATTTTTTGTTTATCAAATTTGATCCTTATTTTCTTTATTGTTACTTATTTTATTTGAAATAATTTATGAAATTATATTTTTTTAATTTCATTTTTATTCAACTTTTTAATTTGTAAGACTTGTTTCTTATTGTTTTAATAAACTTTTAAAAAATAAAATATTAATAAGTTATTTTCTAACTTATTTTTAATGATATAACAAAACACTAAAAATTATTTTTTAACTTGTATTTTATTATACTATCTAATATCAAAAAATAATTTATTTTTCTAAAATTTACTTAAAAAAACTATTTTTCAGCCCGTAGATAGGATTTTAGAAAGATCTAGTATGTTTTTTTTTTTGTAATTTCCTCGCAGCGCGAACGCCATCTAAATATTACACGCAAGGATATTTGAGAAGATTGAAAAGATCTGAGCTATTTATAGCCTTTAGATACGAGATCTGTAAGGATTACACAATCAGCTTTTGGTCATTAACTTTCTTACCCAGAGTAGTCATTAAACTCTATTTTGAACTGAGAGTGCTTTTTGGACCAAAAAATGGAATCCTAGCAATGATTTTAATTTCTCATGCAGCTCTGGCAATGTTTATCAGTACTCCCCTTCACTTGCACTTGAAATGGAACTGTACAAAGTATTGAGGAAAGGGGCAACCTTGCCCTGTGTAGCATGAGCGCATTAAACAAAGAAAAAGAACCAGAGGTCCGCAAATGGACCTTCGCACTCCCGTCAGGAGCAAAGGCGAGGCACCACAAATTAAGTAGAAATCTAGTAGCGAATGAAGGAATCCACAAAGATCTACATCAATGGCTACATCTATAATTAAGCCAAGTCTTTCTCAACCACGGAATGCCATGCGTCACATCCACATCACATCCAGAGCTAATCTGAATGCAAAAACCTAACCATGTTGATAGGAAACCACATAACAGTAATCTAACCAGCATAATAGAAACTTTTTTAATACATTATACCGGATGTGGATTACTTCTCTAAAATCTCAAGTCGTGTGTTTACTATTTAATATTGCGATAGTTTTTTGCGGTCACGGTTTGAAAAATAGATTTTTTTTAAAAAAAAACAAATAGAACTCATGTGAAACTATAGTGTGCAAATTGTGTGGGGCAAAACACAGTTTTAACCATACCTCACTACACTACCAACCATACATTTAGTCTTATATCATGAACAAAGACTGCTGCATGAAACTAGACTCAAGGATACCATGACCATCATGAAAAGGAAAGAGAAAGAAAAGGATTCCACTAACTCCAAAAGGTTTGATCTCATTCCAGCATCTTAGCTACCACTATAACAAAATATTTCAGTTGAGAAAGGCATTACCAATCTATAAACAATTTAAAGAAAGCATCCCTTCTTTATTACATCATGGTATCATTAATCTATTAATTATTCAAAGGAAGCAACCTTTTCTAATCTGATTAATAATAGAGGAACAAGTGAGGTGATTAGCAGAACATTAAGACCCCACCAATAATAACCAGTCACATCTTGAGATGAAGGAACAAATTAAATTGTTTGTCACTCTCGGTTGGTGTTTCTTACACCCTTCGTATACTCCAAAATGGACCATACAATTTGTCAAGACTCAATTCCATCACTGTATTAGATTCCCACAACCATAAGCGTATTGGATACTCCAAAATTTCAAGTTGAGAGCATAGACCATGAACATAAATAAGGATCTCCAGTGATCTATGAGCTCTAAAAAAGATTCATTTGAAAAGCGATGTAGTGAACATCATTCATTGGCCGATAAAAAACAACAATTTACCTGCAGGATGCATCCCAAAGTTCATTTCAACTGGTAGCATCGATTAACTATTTACCTGAAGAACCTCAACATGAACTGTGGAAAGGTGCAGCATCAAAAATATATTTAAATGCTTAAATATCCTGTTCTCTAAGTCCCGACCAATCTCCATTAGCATCCAGCTCCCTTTCATTAACTCATTCTCCACGTTTACCAGAACCCAGCATTCCACTCTGCACATGCTGAGGTTTTGTATTCGCAGAAGCTGTCTTCATATTTGTGCTGAAACAATGCTACTTACTTATGCAAGAAGCAATTCATCTCTAGGAACAGGATTCTTCAAAAACCACATTACAAAATTTTTTCCAAAACTGATTGCGAAGTTCTCTAATTTCACATGCCTTTGCAGGGTATTACCATCTAGAGAGTGAGATGTCATGTCTTTGCTCTTTTTTTAATTTCCTCTATCAACTGATTTGCACTTGATTCAGGATTCTGAGATGAACTTCTGTGCTTAACAAGTTCTCTAGGATCATTACAAGTCTTTAGTATTTCAGACATTACTCCTGCCTTCTGCAATATAGATTTCCTCCTTGCACGTTGTGACGCATCTCTATCAACATTATACGTATTTGGCAAGTTTTTTGAATGTGAAACAGAAGACATCAGATTACACAGTCTCCGTGCCAGCCCAGTCATTCCCTGTTTCCTGAACTCATCATTCAATCTATGGAAAGTAAGGTATTGAGGAACTATACCTCTCCGTAACATGTCCTCAAATTCTGCAAATGCCTCTTCAAATCTCTGCATTTTACAAAGAAAATGAGTAAACATGGTGCTAGTGGCTAAGTCCATATCACATCCCCTCGCTCTCATTTCCTTGCTAATCTGAACAGCCAAGTCCAATCTCTCCTCCTCGCACAACAACTTTAACAAAAGATGGTAAGTGAGTCGATCAGGGGTGTACCCAGATTCAATCATCTTGGTATATAGGTTCATCCCCTCTTCAATTTTCCTACACTTTGAAAAATGCCGAAAGAAATAATTGTAAGTTGTAGGGGTTGGGAAGACTTCCCTGCTAATCATCACCTTAAGGATCTTGCTAGCCCCAACAAGGTCTCCAGCCTTACAGTAACCCTTTACCAAAGAATTGTAGGTGGAGATAGTGGGGCCTTCCTCACACAGAAAAAAGTGCTCCATCATCCCCAAGACCTCCTTAAACCTACCAGCTTCTGCTAACGCATCAATAACAGGATTATATACAATGGCATTTGACTTAATCCCTTCCCTTTTCATTTCATCAACCAATTCAATAGCCCTCTCAACGCGACGCATACGACAGTACCCTTCTACCAGTGTACCATATGTTACAACACTCGGTTTTACATTCTTCTTCTTCTTCATTTCCAGCCAAAGCCTCTCTGCATGCTTGAGCTTTCTTGATCTAAACCATCCATTTAACATTATATTATATATCCGAACTGATGGAACCCAGCATGGGTCCTTTTCCACTTTCCTATCAAAATAGTTTGCAGCCACCCTAACATGCCCCTCCTTGCAGAGTGAATCCAACAAAATTTCAAACAAGCTCGTTCCAGCTTCAGAATTATGAATCAAATCTAAACTGCTCGTGTATTCAAATGTTCTAATTGCAGCTTCAGACATTCCTGCACCAATGCAGAACCATTTGGTGAACACAAATCCAACAACAATAAGATGATAAAACTGCAAATCAAAACCAGCCACAAAACCTTACAATAATGAAATCTCCCTTGCACTAATTCAAATTCCATGCAAAACTCAAACATTCCAAATTCCAACAACATTTATAAGTCAACCAAAAGGGAAAGCTTGGACCAACTACAAACACACAAAGATTATAATTGGTAACTATACAATCAAATAACAATCTCAGATTTAAAAACCAAACAAGAAGCTGGCTCCAAATCACAATTTGACATTCGAAGTCCATAGCACACACGTTTCAAGCAATTTCTAATGATCAAATCAAAACCAAGCTCAAATTTTTAATTCAAAAGACACAAATCTAACGCTATAAACCCTTTAATATTCAATGGCAATTACCTATGAGAGTGTACCTGATCGAGCACTGTAACGGTGAGTACAAAACCAAGCAAATTTCTTTCAGTTCAACACAGCACAACAAGTTCCAAACTATTATTCAAAAAAACACAACTCAATGTCGCAAAAACCCAAAATTCCATATTACCTGCCCTAGCATACCTTCTGATCAAAATCGCAAAAGTGTCACTAGAAACCAAATTCCCTCCTTCATTTCCACCAATCTTATCAAGCAATAAACACCAAGCAGAACCAAATTCTCTTGCTTTACCAAGAAGATTCACCATTGAATTAAACAATGCCGCAGAGGATTGAAACCCAGGTTTCTTCTCTGCCCACAGATATACGCTGTGCAGCAACTTTGGTGATGAATCAAAATGGTCAAATACTGCCTGTATAAGACCCAGTTCCGGTTCGATTCCGGTCCGGTCCAAAGCGGTTTGGAGGGATGGACCGAACTGGATTTTGGGGTCTTTGAGGATGTTGCAGAGGGTAAAGAAATCATTTTGATGGTAATTAGGGTTTGAGTTTGACGTTGGAGAGGAGTTTTGCTGCTCTGCTGATGGGGATGGGGCCGAGTTGGGGTTGTGGGGCCACTTGATTAGAGGGTTTCCTTGTACGGACAGCCACGATTCCGCGGAGGACACGGCGGAGAAGTGGCGGTTATGCGGCGGTTTTCTGGTTGTTAAAAATACATAAAGTAGAGTTGTGTTTTTGTGGAGGTTAATGAGAGACGACTTCATTTGTTAGCTAGTGACCTGACAACTGATTGTCTATCAGGTGGCAAGATATAGATCACAAGATTAATAGTTTATTTAATTACGAAACTACCCTCCAAAGACAGATTGAGAAAGTTCCGTGCTTGGTTAAAATGGTGAGGAGAAGAGTCAGAGAACAAGAAAAATTCTAGGGAAGAAGACAGTAGTGAAAGAGAGAAATGGCCACCATTAATTTTGGTGGGATATCACTCATGATACCAGAGTTATCTCATGCTAATGGAAAAGGGTATGGGAATTGTGTTAGTGTCAAGGTTGTGCCAAGAAAGAGACTTGTTTCTGTCTCTGCTTCTGCTAAATCAATGGAGTCTTCAGGGAGTGTTACTGATCAAAACCCTGAAATTGAGCTCGAGTTTATTGGGGTACAACTATCAGTGCTTGAGAACTCCTAGCATTGATAGTCTTTAAATGTTTAGCAATTATCTTTTGGTGTTGATATTTGCTGTATTGCAGCCGAAGCCGGAAGCTGATGGGAAGTATCCGGTGGAGAGAGCGAAAGCGATTAGTGGAGAGAAGTTGTTGAGGAACATCATGTTGGATAACAAGATTGAGCTCTACGCTACCTATGTAATTTTGTGATTTTCAACCTCTTAGAATCATTACAGGCATGCATTCTATGGTTTCAATAAATTTGACAGTGCATATCATCATATCATATATATTTAAGCTTTAACCACTAAATTAGGTATATGAATTGGCATCTATACATTTTTTTTCTCTTCGAAATTGTGTTTCAAGTAGTTATGGTTAAATTTTAGCTCTTAATTTGGTGCATGTAATTGTTATTTTGAGATTCCAACAGGGGAAAGTGATGAACTGTGGAGGTGGTGGAAGCTGTGGAACTTGCATTGTGGAGGTATTCTTTTTTAACAATTATCTCGCAGCTTGTATCAATCTCTTCATTAAGTCAATAATTGCAAACATCTGGTAACAATACCATTGCCAAGTACTTCAATTCTGGAATGATGGTATCTGGATTGTTGTGCATGCAGTTCCTTTGTTGACCAAACCATTTGAGACTAAAACTTTCTTCTTCGACCTAGATTTTCTATGTTGCCTTCTGAAATCCTTGTTCATCACTGGAACTTGAATTGTTGCTTGTTTTTATTCATGTCCTCAACTTGTGTGCATCCTCCATTGTCCTTTCTCATGCAGATTCTTGATGGAAACGATCTTTTGAATGAAAGAACAAATACCGAACTCCGGTATCTGAAGAAGGTACTCCCTCTCTGTCCCCCTCTGATGCACCGATGAAATTAAAACCTTGCACTTTGTGAACTATCATGCTGTCTAACCTGCTTGATATGAATGCGATGCCCTCACCAACTCCTTCCTTCAAGAGCTGCGCTTTCATTTACCGTTCTTATCAGTATAAAATTGTTATCTTCATCTTCCCATTTTTCCTTTTTTTGGTGGCAATATACTTCTTGTAGAGTTTCATCTCTTGACTCTCTGATTGTGCAGAATCCTGAATCCTGGAGGCTCGCTTGTCAAACAATTGTTGGAAACAAAGAAAACTCTGGCAAGGTAATGACATTTATCAGATATGACTCCTCCTGACATTGGAGTTCCCAAAACACCTATCTTATTAAAAAATTTAGCACATGATGGTCTGAGAGCTACAGAAAGAACAATTTAAAGACGGTGCCTTCTACAATGCCTTGCAAGGCTTTGTAATTATAATGCCTTTCTCGCATTTTTGTGATCCAAAACTTTCTGTGATGTTGCAATAATATTCTGTCAGTTTTTAGAAATTTGTTTTAACTGCATCCACCTTATACAATATACAGAAATATTGCACTATCATTCTGTGACTTTACACAAACCTTCTGTCACTGTCTTGGAAAATTCTATGCAAGGCATTCCTTTTGTAATGGCTTCAAAGGCATTGTAAAATCTCTCCTGTTAAGACGCCGGATTTTTCTTTCAAATGGTATAATAGGAATATTTGGCCTTGAGGACAACATAGCTTGTTAAGATTCTGAATTTGATAGATTTAATGGAGTACTATTCCTGTGGTTGTATCAGGTTGTGGTTCAGAGGATACCCCAGTGGAAGAAATGATTAGAAGCAAGGCATGGTCAATGACTAAAGCCAAAGAACATTATGATGGCTCAGAGAATTCACGGTAATGCAGATGCAGCATCAAAACTTTACTGGTAAATTTTTCGTCAGAAATCTTAGCTTTGCGTGCGTATGATCATGTGGAATGGTGCAAAAGGATCCACATAGCTGACCCCAACTGGTTTGGGACCCAGGCTTGATTGTTGTTGTTGTAAATCTTAGCATTTCATGCTAAATCACGTTGTCTGCATTTGCCAAATGCTTCCTGTATTCAGTTCATTGCTTTTGCTGTGCACATCATAGAACTGGCTTCTTCAGCATTCTCAAGTCTCAACTTTTGTACTGGTGTTTTAAAGTTATAGGCCTGTCTTCTGATGGTTATTAGCAGGGTAGGTTGATCTTATAATCAAGCCAAACCCATGAGGAACTGCAATACTGTAGCACTGGGCACATCTTGAAATAACACTCCCTTGTCCCGAATTCTGCGTAATACGTTAACCTAGCTGAAAAAATTGTAGTACTTGAAGTTGACAATCGTTCCAGGTGACTTTTTTAAGGTTGTTCTGTTGATTGACAAAAAACCTAGAGGGAATGACAAGAAATTATACGCTCTCTGTCATCTGTTTCTTAGTCTTTTTGAAAATCAGAGTATTACTCCACTACTGAACTCACCCTAATCCATGATTATTATTGCTGAAGACAACAATTAATTTGTGAGATAAGGTTGTAGTGGATGCTCAGGCTTCTCTTAAGTGACTGGTTGGAGAGGTTACTTCTCCATGCAATGTGCTCTCAGTTCTTCAAAACCTCCTGTATACTCTTGCAACGTTTCACTTCTGTGCTTCTGACACTGCTCCAGCTCCAAGGGTTCCCCCCAGGTCCAACTCTAAAAATGTGTTCATCATCAACTTTTGAGTTTAGGTGTGTTCATCAAAGATAATCGTGTTCATGATGGGTAGATGAAGTGTTTGAAAATATAGCAGTGACTGCAGAGGTTAATATATTTTTTACTTCAAAATATATTAAAATAATATTTTTTTTATTTTTTAAAAATTATTTTTTGTATTATATAAAAAAATTAAATTTTTAAAAAACATGGTTTGGCTTGGCTGTATTTCCAAACACTCTTATTATTAAAGAAAATAGTTTTATGTTGGATTTTGTTATATGATAAGATATAATTAATTTACATTACCAAATGTCAAACCCTTATTATTCATCAATATATGTTGTGCCTGCTAAATTATATACATTTGGAAAGACGTGCAAGTAAGAAATTAATCTAAACATCAAAGACATCTTTTTTTCATAAAAAAAATATCAATATTTTTCAAAAAAATAAAAATAATAGTGTGAGAATATATCAATAATTTATGCAATCTCATTAGTTTTCAACAAAAAATAAACAAATTAAAATATTAAAATATTTTTTTTTTAAATAATAATA
>SRLM01000354.1:1972615-2085878 GCA_015708895.1 Populus ilicifolia
ATTTGATAGTGTCTTAATGGTTTTTAACTCGACCTGTTTAAAATTTAGATTTTGGGTTTTGTCTAAGTTATTGGTTTTAATTTGATTATTTGAGTTAATTTTTTAAATTAAAATAATATTATTTAGTAAAAAAATAAAAATTAATAGTTTGTAACAAGATTTTTTATCTGATTTTGTAATATCAACCTATCGAGTTAATTGGATTACATTAATTTATTTTTTTTAACTCGGTCAAGGTCCGGGATCAACGGAAAGGCAAGTCAGATTCCAGAACTATGAGCATGGGAGTTTTTGTGGTTATGGTTTAAAAGGAATTGTTTTATAAAAAGTAATTTTTGTTGAATTTAGCTCGATATTTGTAGATGTTTAGTTAAAATTAAGGTTGAATAAAAAGTAATTTAATATATTTGGTTAAAATTATTTTTTAAATTAAAATTATAAAATAACTAAAATATATATTTATATATTAATTTTGATAGTTTTTAATTTAAATATTATATATTTAACTATTATTATTATAATATAAAATAAATAATATTATATATAAATCTATCAGACAAGAATTACAGTTTTCATGGTTTTTAAGAGTGTAGCAAAATCAGGTAAATTATCATTAAAAATAAAATTATAATTACAATTAAATTTTGTATATGTTATATCATCGTGCAATCTTTTATTGATTGATATAGTGTTCTTGAATAATATTAAATACTAATTTTTCAAATAAAATATAATTAAAAATAAACAAAATAGTTTTTTTCACTCAGTCAGATTATTTCTATCCTGAGTTCTCTTTTGTTATTGGTGCAATCACCTCGGATGAGGTTGAAGCTGAGCCAAGATCTGTTCCACTAACCTGGCCAATCTCTTGGTGAACTGTCTAGGATTACACGTGCATTTTGAAATTTTTCTATCATTTATTCTTACTTTGATATATTTAGATTTGAACTGGATTCAATCTCACCGCTGCCAAGCTATAAAAGTGAGTCTTTAAATGTATTTTGTAGAGTGAATTAAAAAACTCACTTTGCACAATTCAGCTGTAGAGTGAATTATTCACCTTTTTCTATATTTAAAAAAATATTTTTGAAAGAGTTTGAAATTTTTTTATATTTTTATTTATTTTAAATTAATATATTTTTAATATTTTTAAATCATTTTAACATGTTCATGTCAAAAATAATTTTTTAAAAATATAAAAAAATTAATATATATTTTAATATAAAAATTATTTAAAAAATAACTACAGTTACACTTACAAATAAATCTGCATGGAAATAAAACGCGGCTAAAAGCTATAATTTTTTGCTTTTAGTAAACCTACCGCACAACCTCAGGCATGGTGGATTCCACCAAAAAAAAAAAAAAAACTCCGTTCTTTAATTTAATCGAATATATGACATATAATCAATCTCATCCACAGTGCCTGATACTATTGAAAGTAGCAACCAACATTTTAAAATTATATCCGCTGCTCGTTTCCTGGTCCCAATATTTTTTTTTATATTTCTCAGAATATTAATATTTAGTTATTGAATCAATTTAAAGTAATTAATTCAATATATATATTTTTTAATTTTTTTAATATCAATCTAGTTATATTTGAATTGAGTTTGTCCAGATAAATTAAGTCATTAAAATCACAAAAAGGTTAATTACGTTTTATTTATTGTATCGTTCCAGTGTTCTATTAAATTCAATTGGAAACTCAACTAAATCCTGAATCTTTTGGAACAACTATGTTTTTTTCCATGTCTTCGCTGGCTAATTTGACTGAAACGAGCAAGGTTACATCCATGGAGGAAATTTCTGGAGACAGGCTTTCCCTCGGAATGATTAGAATGCGCTTTTAGAATCTGAAGATTTTGATTCTGTTTATTTTATACTTTAAATATGATTTTTTAATTTTAATTTTTTAAAAAAGAGGAAATTTCCCAGTGGTCCCGTGTTTTGAATTGGGGACACACTCCTGAACATTTCATCAAGTATTTAGCACACGAGGAAGCATTGGGGGGTGGCTTCTCGTATTAAAGGCGACCATACGTTTTTGTTTCTTGAAGGCAAGCCATGAATTCGCGGGGCGGGGCTTTTATACAAATAGTTGAAGAATTATTATTATCATCTAGGGTCCTACTTCATGCTTCATATCTTGGTATTTTATTTATCTATCTAGTTCTATATCTTGCACTTAAAGTCCTAAAAAAATTAAATTAACATTTTTTAAATAATTTATTCATGGTGGTATTAAAAATATTATTTTGATATATTTTTAAATAAAAATTATTTTAAAAAAACAGAATACACTGTATAATTAAAGATACAATAGAACTAACTACTTTTATTTTCTAGATAACTATATATATCTGGATCAATTTATGAGTATCTCAATTAGTTTTTTGGGATTTTAAAATTAATAATTAAATAAATTTTTAGTAATTTTAAACCAATTTATAGTATTTGAATCGGTAGTTTACAGAAGTAAATTTAAAAATAACTAATTCTTTAATTGCAATCTTGGTGGGAGTTTGGCATGGGACAATGTGTTTGTTGTCTTTAACTTCAATTGCCATTATCAACCTTTGACTCTTCAAAGTTGGGTTCGATGATCATGTGAAGATTTAGCTAGCTGCGATTAAAAATTGAGATTCAAACGAGACATTGACTTCTTAAACGACGAGCGTGCATAGATGTGTGATTAACTAATATTTTGCCCTAAATCAATGCTCCTGTGGACCACACTGTCTAGCTTCAAGACCACTCTTTAGAAAACCTTTCTTCCCTTTCCCTTTATCGAAAGGGATTTCGTTCCCATTGCCAATTCTCGCTTCCCTTTCTTGCCCACCGCGCTAATAAATACACAACAAGATCAGTCGGTGTGGAATAAACGACTGATTTGGTTTAGGAGTGTTGATATAATTATTTTTTAAAAATATTATTATGTAAGAATATATAAAAATAATTTTTTTTATTTTTTAAAAAATTATTTTTAAGAGCAGCGTTTTAAAATTATTTAAAATATAATATAAATTAATTTTTTTAAAAATTAACCTGTATTTTCAAACGCTCCCAGTATTATGTACTGTGGTTGATATTTTTCTTCGCGTTTTCTTTTGGCAGCCACTAAGCCAGATCCACTGCTACTTTCCCAGCGTATAAAAAATTGCTTCTTCCAGGTGTCGATATCTCAACGATTTCTTCCTTGACATTTTAAACTTTATAAGAACCGGTCCCGATCCAACACCTGGGTAAATTGATTCGGTTTATTGAATATAGTTTTTTCACCAGCTGGATTAGAATTCTGCCTGGAAGCATAATTAAATTTTTAATCAATAAGTTATTAGTAAATTGCATTCTTTTACCTGTTTCTTTACTTTATTTTAATCGGATTCTAGATGCTGCAATATTTTTAATATAATAAATAAAATGGGCCCGGTAGGAGCCTCTTGGGCTAACAAATAAAGTATAAAAAAGGCTTTAGACCCACCTATCTTTCTGATTTAAACTGGGGGTCCACCATGCAGACGCTGCACATGGGCCAGGCGTGGACTTTAAGTTATTGAAATTCGAATATGAGCGACTCAGCAGGAAATTCAGTGAAGCACTCTCCTCTTTGTCAAATCACACGCTTTCATTTCTTGAAACAAAGAAGAGAGGAGAATTCTACATATATATATATATATATATATATTAGTTTAGGCTCCGTTTGTTATCTAACTCATGCTTCTGTTTTTTAGAATAAAAAACACATGAAATAATGTTTTTGAATCTGTTTTTCTAACCCGAAAAATAAAAGCATCAGCTTAGACAAATGAATTCCTAGCTCCTAGGCACTGGGGGAGTGCATTGCACCGTGTTTTTCTAATTTTTTTAATGATTGTGTTTTTATAATATTTTAAATTAATATTTTTTGTTATTTTGATATGTTAGTATCAAAAATATAAAAAAATATTTTAATATAATTCTAAATAAAATATATTTAAAAATGCACTCTATACTATAACCTCAAGTCATTAGTTTTGTCACCGAACTTGAGGTTGAATTGATGATGATTGGCATCATTGTCTTTCAAGGTTCAAAAAAGTCCTTCAACTTTAAAGGATGTCGAAATAGCTCCAAATGTCTTTTTCAATTTTCAACATCTCTCCTTATCTTTTTTTTTTTTTAATGAATGCCCTACGTTCATGGCCAAATTATAGCCTCGAGTTTTACAATAATTCAACCGTAAACAGACCTGTCCTGAAATGTTATAAATATGTGCATCAATACTTGTAGATGCATTATATATAATTATTTTTTAAAATATTTTTTATTTTAAAATATATTAAAATAATATTTTTTATATTAACACGTTAAAATGTTAAAACAATCCTGAAATATTAAAAAAATTAAATAAAACAAGCAACTTTTAAAATTTAGCTAGGAAAACAATGTCAAAAGAGGCTATGTAGAATATGATCGGAGGTTATGATAAGATTATTAAAAACAATTTAATTTTCAATCTATTTATTTTAAATTTTCTTTGTCTTTAGAATAATCTTTTTGCAACAATTTGTTGGTCTTGTATATTCATTTTCCTTTCTATCTGTCGTAGGAGAGGTATTTATCATCAACCTAGAAAAAATACAAAAGGTCTATGAGAAAAGTAGAAGGAAAGAAAAGAAAAGGCAATCGTTTGGTGATTTTTTAAAATGTATAGCAAAATGTGAGATAAATTATTGAAGCGAACTTGTTAGCCTAGAAGGATTATTATAGAATGAATTGTTTTTTTTTTAAAAAAAAATTAACTTATATGTGTTTTTCAAAAGAGATATGGGTCTAGCTCCTAATATATCATTATACTATCAATCAAGTTTCAAACCTTTTGCAAACCTTTTGTATCGAGAGATTTGGCCTGACAGTGAAAGGAGTTTATTTCTTTTTACTACATCTAGATTTGAGTTCTGACGTACATATCTGTCACCCCTGCGGTGCTTTACATGTCTACTAGATTTGTAGGGTATTCAGTGAGCCGTGGGGATTAGTCGTGGTGCGTGCAAGCTGTGGACACCTCATCTAAATCAAAAAAAAAAGTTTCAAACCTTTTGATTTTATTAATCTTGCCCCGAATGTATTGGATTTTAGACACCGTTGTCCTTTATTCTATCTATTATTGGTGATAATTAAATATATCCTTTAATTTCCACGTGTTTATTAAATAATTCAATCCAAGAAACTAACATAAAAGTCTCAATTAATATGCCCTAAACGATAAGCTAATTGAAGTATTTTCTTATTCTCTTTCACTTTGCTAATTTGTATAAAATGAAAAATCATTGTGATTTGACACCAAAATTCTTTACCATGGCACATTGAAGTTTATTTTAGAGTTTTAAATGGAAACATTTAAATATAATTCAGATAAAATATTTAATTATAATAAAAAAATAATAATGAATCGAGGAGTGATATTATCTAACTATCATTATATTTGTAATAAAATTGATAAAATTAAAAGTTAAATCTAAATTAATCCATCTAACCTATAGCTTAAAATGAATTCAAAGGGTTAATATAAATTAACTTTTGACATGATTGATTCGTTCAGAATTCAAATAAAATTGAATTTAATTTTCTAGAACAATATTATTTTAATTTTTATATTAAAATAATAATTTTTAAATTGATTAAAGTGAATTTAAATGAATCCATCTAACCTATCTCTAAAATTCCGAGTTGGGTTATTAACCAAGCTGGCTTCTGTGGTCCAGTGTTTTTTTGAAATAGAAAATTCAAGATTGCCATGTCGCCTTGCAAAAATATGGTCAAGACATAAGAATGGCAAGTGTCGAAGATTTAAAATTGACCGTGCGAGTTAATTATGGATCGCACCTGTGTTATCTACAAGTCAACTTAATTAGCAGCTGTGACATCCACATGCATAATTAATACTTATTTTTTATATACTCGGAAAATAAATAATTGGAATCTAACAGGAAACTTCCCTTTTTACTCTTTACTTATTTCATTTAATTTTCCTTATAACCAATTCTGGCTCAAGCACTTACTCGTATTTTCTTGCCACGTGTTGTCGTGATCTCGAGGCCCCCTTTCCTTGTACACTAAAAAATACAATTAATTACCATATAAATAATCGTAATCAGCAATCCTCTAAAAAATAGAAAAGGTAACAAGCTGTAATATTGAAATAAAAATATCGGTAAAAATTGGATTGTGAAATAGATTTTCTCTTTAAAATTCATTAAGATAATTTTTTATTAGCATATTAAAACCATTAAAAATTTATTTTAATATTTTTTGAAAATATTAATATTTAAAAAAATATATACAGGCATTCACAAACATGCCCTTCAAATGGGCTACTTGCAATGTACAATAATTTTGAAAAACACAACCTGATTTTATTTTATTCATTTTGTTTTGAGAAAAATGCCATTCGACCACACCGTCCCATTTATGAATTAGGGCAATTCAAATCGTACAGAATATGACATTAAGTACTGAATTTAGTGTTTTTTTTTTTTTTGTGTTGTTGGAAAATAACTATCGATTAATAAAACGATATCAATCCTCATTAAGATTCAAATGACCTCATGATTAGGTCTAAATCTTCCATTCCACATTCTCATCCACCCAGCCGTTTTTTTATTTTAAAAAATACAAAATTATTTGCTTTTATATATAAGTATAATTTCTCTTTTTTTATATATAAAAATAATTACGTGCTTTTAACTTGGAAAAAAATACTAAATTTATATTTTTAATATTTTATGATAATTTTAATATATTGATATAAAAAATAAAAATAAAAAATATTTATTTTAATATATTTTAAATTAAAAAGTTATTTTAAAAACACCATATATCACAATCTCTCAAATACCCATGAATTGATTTGGGGGATTATACATTTCTTTGGAGTTTAATGTCATTAAATTTAAAGTAAAAAACATTAATTTAATAAAAACTGGTTGATTAGATATGTTTTTTATTAAGAGTAATTTTTTTAATAAAAAATATTATTTTTAAAAAAATTAACTGATCAAAATACCTTTACTCTTACAAGTCAGCAGTTATCAAATTGGGATTCGGATCACACAAAATCACAAATGCACAGTGACATGGGAATTTGCCTTTGCCTCCTAAAAAAGTGAACTGGAAATAGCAAAAAGGAGTGGAAATAACAATTTGTTTGAGAAGTTTAAACTGCGACCCCGTCCCGCTCACGCAGCAGTGATCACTCTCTCCTAATTAATCATATCACCAAACATACACCGCACAAAACCTCACTCTCTCGCTCGCTCACTCTCTTTAAAAACAAAAACCTGTCTCCACCCCCCCCCCCCCCCCNCTTCTTTCTTTTCCGAGAGAGCTCTCTAGAGACCATCACCTTTAGGTCTCCTTGGAGCTCCCAAGCACATGGTAGACTCTCTCATCCTTCTCTCTTTCTGTTTCTTCTCTGTTTTTTTTTTCTTAAGCTCTACACACCACCAGTGATGGATACGTTGCTGTTGGATCTATAAGAGCTACATATTTTCTTTCTCCGAAACTACACGGCGTTTCGTGTTTGTCCCTGTAGATCTGTGAGGCATACTCTAATTCCAACCATTTTTGCGTTTTACTGCTTCGTTTCTCTAAAAACGACTCTGTTTTGAAATTTTCTGGATTTTTGAAACTCATTGTTGTTTTTTCTTTGTGCGTTTGCGATTTTCTCGATTTTTGAGCGTCTTTGTTTAGAAATTTGTGCTTAGGAAAGATAATTTGAAGCGTTTGTGTTATATATATATATATTGAGTTTTGAGGCATTTAATGCTGTTATGGATTAAGTTTTCATAGGATAAGAGTTTTTCCTCACTTAATTTGGTTTTATTATCTTTCTTTTGTGCTGTCAATGCTAAGATCTTTTAATAAACATTAGATCTTAGCTCAATATTTTGAAATGTGTCTGTTTAGTTGCAGTGAAAATGCGTGAATAAGAAAATATCGTATTTATTCGGTTTTTACAGCTACCTGATGGAGGTTAAAACCGTTGCAAAAATATTTTTTTTGCTTGTATCTGTTCATAAGCTAATGGAAGGTAAGTTTAAGGACATTATGTTAAAACTTTTGAGCGAGGTTGAATTCACCTAGTCGATGGGCCATGGAGTAATGCTATTCGTGCCGAAATATTCAGTTGGTGTTACGGTTGTTGGTGCCTTGCAGGGCTGCCTGGTTGAATCCAAGCCGTCAGTGGTTGATATTATCCGGAGATGGATATTTCGGGACAAATAACATTAATCTTAATCTAAGTTGTGAGAATGAGTTCAAACTTATAGAATTTTGATTGATTTTTTAATCCGAAAATTGGTGTACAGGTGCGAAACATTTTGAAGCGTAATAGTGCAGATACGTAGATTTCTTTATGACTATCGTGTGAACTTTTGGAGAGTACCGTAACTTGAAACGGATTTTTGGTTGAGTTTATATGCCTGAAATTAGATTTCTTTTGACAAGAACTTTTGTCAACTTGAAATGAAACTATTTACAGGTTTTTCCATGAGATTTGAAACGGTACCATTTCCTTTGGACAATGCACCTAAGCCTGGATATGTAATCTCAAAAATAAGCATGAATTTGTTCCACATTCATTTTGAGCTGAAAGTGCAATTCAAGTGGACTTGTTCCGTGAATACGAGCTTATACAAGTTTTGCAAGTTTTTTCTTAATATCTCAGATCATAGTAGCGTTAACCTGTTTATATTTCATTCCTTTGATTGTTCTATGGTGTTGTCCTTGTTTTTTTGTGATTTTGAACCCTAGATTTTCGACAAAAAATTACTGGCCATGAAATCCGGTGTCCTCTGCTATGATTACTTATGCTCAACTTAATATATGATCTTGCAGCATTATGGCCAAATTTTTGCTATGTTGATCAATGTGCTTTTATTTTTTACCTGCTTTTGGAATTTGCTTCTCTTATCTGACATCAAACTGTCATTGGAATTTCAGGTTCAATGAATAGCATTTCAGTTTGAAATCACGTATTGCGCTTCCATGAAGCAAGCAAAGATGAACAAAGAAAATGCAACTGCTGCCAAACTTGAAGAGCCCACTACTCGAATTACACGGGCACGTGCTAAAGCCTTGGGGGCTTCGGTAGGAATATATCCTACCTCAAAACCCTCCTTCAAGCAGGAGCAGAGGCATCCTCTTAGAGCAAAGACCAAAAGAGCAGCATCAGATGAGAATAAATCTGCTTCGACCTCGATTGCTGGCTTTAAGCATAAGAGAAGGGCAGTGCTTAAAGATGTGAGCAACATCTTTTGTGAGAATTGTCATCAAAACTGCATCCATGCAACTAAACATGTATGCAATTCTCTTGCATGTTTCTCAGTGTTCAAAATTTGTAATTACAGCATAAATTTCTTTACTATATGACATTTGTGTAGGGAATTTACTTTCATCTGTAGTTATTCACTAGTTGCAATTTTTATTTTTTTTAAACTCACTAAGTGAAAGACTGTTCTCTGCTGACATGGCTGGTTGACAGACTAGTAAACTAGCTAGAAAATGTCCTCCGAAAACAAATGCAGAGGTGGCTGCTCGTATCTCTATGAAAATTTCACCGGTTCAGGAGGATGTAAAAGAAAAGTTAGCTGAAGAGCTGTCAAAAATAAGAATGGGAGAAGCACAAAATTTTACTTCACCAGCAAAGTTAGAAGTAAAACAAGATAGTTCGTGTCATGGCACAGGAGAAGGTGGTGTAGCAGATCCGATGCTTCTAATACCATTTTCCACAAAATTTTCTGGAGTTAAAAGCCCTCTAAAGAAAGGTCAGTGTTGTATTATGATTTGGGTATAAGCATTGTCCTCAATCATCTACCAAAATAAAACCAACCAGTTATATGACATTATTTATGGTTCAATTAACCAAAAAGCGACTTTAGTTTCAATTCATTAATATGGAGTTGAATTTATTTTTAAGATGCAATTGTTGATGTCTAAAGATGATTGAATAGCTTTTCTTTTTTGGGACATTGCTGTTATAATACTTAGTAGACTACCCATCTTTAAACATTTTCAGTTGAATTTGTGCAGAAGTAAACGAGATTTCAAAAAAACTGGATGCCTCAAGTGGTGCGAGCGTAGTGGATATTGATTTAAACATAAAAGACCCTCAGTTCTGCAGCTTGTATGCCCCTCATATATATAACAATATACGTGGGAAGGAGGTTTGTGCTGCAGTTGTTACCTCTAGAAGCATTTGAAATAATTTATCATGAACTTTTATATCCAGAAACTGCTATCTCACATCACAGATTGTTGTTATTTGATCAATCTTAATGTGAAATTAAAGCTGTTCGTTCTATGGATGAAAAACTATCATCCCTACTGAGTACAACTTGGCATAATTTGATATGGTAGGATTCTTGTGAAAGCTATTATCCAATGCCAGTGTTCTCCATTTTGGTATTAAAGCAACATGAAGGCTTTTGTTTCTTTAGAAGTACTTAGCAACAAACAACAGTTTCGTTACTTGAGTTTTGAATTAAAGCTATCATCCAATGCCAGTGTTCTCTATTTTGGTATTAAGGCAACATGAAGGCTTTCATTTTTTTAAGAAGTACTTAGCAGCTAACAACAGTTTCATTACTTGAGTATTGAAATAAGAATTTAACTTTAGCTGGGGCATGAGAAAGGCAGAAATAGTAACTTGCATGTTCCTTCGCTATCATCACCATATTTGGTGCTCACTTTTTTATATTTCTTGTAACCCAGCTTGACCTAAGACCTTCAGTTGATTACATGGAAAAGTTGCAGCGTGATATCAATCCAGGAATGCGAGGAATTCTGATTGACTGGCTTGTGGAGGTTAGTATAGTCAGTTATATAGATTTAATAATAAGAGTTGTCGCAGGCATATGCTTTAAAATAAATGCAGCATATTTACTTTTTCAAAAGATAAGGGAAAGAGATGCCTCTGTTCATAGAAAGTGAGAATGCACTAATTTCCAGTTTTTCTTCTCTACTAAAATGGATACTTCTTTTAACACTGTTAAATTGGAAGGTAACTTGTTAACTTTGAAGGTCTCACTTTGCCTTAGAATTTTTCCTTTCAAATAATAGAGAATATATTCGTCTTTGCCTAGAAGATCAGTCAGTTGCATTTTCGCTCATTGTTTCAAGTTTCCATGTAGTTAATCACTCCTGCAGCTATCATAAATCAAAAGAAATTGGTTTGACGGAGACAGAATCCTGATCTTGAAATGACAAGAAGTTGAAACATTAGTATCCCAGTCGCTTTATTTCTTAAGAACACCTCAATACTGGAGTGATATTTAGGTCCCTTTCTTAGTATTAATGTTGAATGCGTATACTATTGATAATCTCTATGACCTTTTTCAGGTTTCTGAAGAATATACATTGGTTCCAGATACCCTTTACCTCACTGTCAATCTCATTGATCGATTCCTTTCACAGAAATGTATTGAAAAACAAAGACTCCAACTGCTTGGTGTTACTTGCATGTTAATTGCCTCGTAAGTTTAATGTTTGCTTGACATTTAGATAGGATACGCTGCTTTTACACGGTGTGAGCTGAACAAGTCAGTGTGAAAATGATGATGGGTGGTGACTAAATTCTTAAAGCTTAAATGACTTAATTTGGATATTATGGCACACAATTCATTATGGTTTTGATTTTATTCTTGCAAACTTTTGAGAAAGCATTACTCAGAAACCATACGATGCTATGTTTGATGCGTTAGATATGCTCTGCATCTTTCTTTATTCATATGAGTCGAGGTTTATGTATTAGAATCAGCTTGAATGCATTCACAGTAAGAATTGCATGGCATGTGTATTTTCCCACTTTAGTCATTGATTCCATTATGAACTTTTCATTTATGATGGCAGCAAGTATGAAGAAATTATTCCGCCAAGAGTGGAAGGGTTTTGCTTCATTACTGACAATACTTACACAAGAGGAGAGGTATGCTCCCTGGAATCCAAACATCATTATGAATTGGGCTCCATATTTTTATGCTTCGTCATTCACTTCTAAATCTTACTAGTCCCGGCGACATATTAGTCAGCCTTGTCGTGGTATTCCCATGGCTGTGCACTTCAAATTCTGCAAGTCTCACAGTTTAATGAATGGTATGGCTGAGGGTAGTTCCCAAGAGCATCTTAGCATTTGAGCACCTAACTGGCTGACCTGATCCAAATAACTGTAGTTACAGTTATTTTCTTCCTTACTATAACGTTATAAATTTTTTTAGAGAGAAAAAAAAACTTGTTGGTGGCTGATTGTAAACTACAGGATGGAGTCGATTGATTTATCTACCTCAATCTTTTCATATTCTAGGAAAATTTTGTTTGCCTTTACATCAAATCTTTGTCACTATGGAACTTGTCGATTCCAATTCCAAGAAAGATAAATTCAGCACCTAGTCCCTGCGCTAGAGCTTTAGCGAGCCTTGCTCTTGCTGAAATCGTTACTCTTCATTCTCCCTGTCAATGATTTCTTCCAAAAGCATTTGTGGAAAATAAAGTACCGTTATCCGAGGTCTTTCTGTCAGCCAATTTGCATCTCCATTCTAATTCTGGTGCCTTTACTTATCATGCTGGTTTGTGATGCATTCTTAAAAACTATGGTTGATTCCTCCCTTGAAATAGAGTTTCAGTGGCGTGTGCTGATATACAAGGCTTCTAACACAATATTATGGCAGGTTCTGAAAATGGAGAGTCAGGTCCTGAATTTCTTGTACTTTCAGTTATCAGTTCCTACCACGAAAACATTCCTGAGGTGTAATATTGAAAATCTTTTACCTATATGTTACCGGCATGATGTCATCAATAACAAATTTACTCATCTTTCTTATTCCATTTTTTATTTTTCAGGAGATTCATTCAAGCAGCACAAGCTTCTAGCAAGGTATTTTAAAATGTTGGCCATTGTACATTGCATATTTTCTTTGAATTTAACTAAGCATGAACTTATCTACTCAGAGACCTGTGATTACTCTGATATAGGTTCCTTGTGTCGAACTGGTGTTCTTGGCAAATTATTTGGCAGAGTTGACTCTTGTTGAGTACAACTTCCTAAAGTTCTTACCTTCCCTCATAGCTGCATCCGCTGTTTTTCTTGCCCGATGGACACTCGACCAGTTAGATCATCCATGGGTCTGCCCTTTTCTGCCTCTTTGAGTTTGATTTGAGTATTTATTCTTTTTTATTTCCCGTTCATTAAAGGAATGGCTGAAGAGGATGCTTCTGTGTACTTTTTTCAGAACTCAACTCTTGAGCACTACACTAGATACACAGCATCAGAACTGAAAACTACGGTACTTGCTCTGGAAGATTTGCAGCTTAATACCAATGGTTGTTGCCTAAATGCTATACGCGACAAATATAGACAACAGAAGGTAAAAAACACATACTACTATCTGGAGGGGTTTGAGCTGGTAGTATGTCCATGCTGTCTAATGCGCATAAGAATGAATGCGTTGCTAGTCCTTTCAATTCCCAAGCAGTGTATAGGCATGTTTTGGAATTATCTGAATCAAATCAACAAAGAGTTTTACTATTTTCAAAATTCACTAGGCAGTTTCTATGATTTTTCGTGTGTGTTCGGTAATGCATTGTAGCGTGGTTTCGTAAAAGTAGTTTTTAATTGAAAACATTTTAAAATAATGTTGTTTTGAATTTTTTTAATTTCTGATATCAACATATCAAAATATTGAAAAGCATATAAAAAAAATATTTTTTCAAGTAAAAAACACTTAAAGCAAGTTGAACCGCATTAGCAAACAGAGCTGTACTGCCTACACAATTTTGAGTTTCACATTTCCAGTTCGTGTCATTCTCACAAATGGTTATCATTGTGACAGTTCAAATCTGTAGCAGCATTGACCTCAGCGCGACGAGTATCATCGCTTTTCTGAAGACGAAGAAAAACTGGTCCTGCATTAACAAGCACAGCACTCTGATTCGACACTTTGAGGGTGATATTGATTCTAATCATAGAGTTCAATTCAATCAAAAGTTTGCATTTGTCTATCGTTGTTGTAACATCTAATCTTGTTCTGGTGCTTCCAGTCCAAAGTCAGTGTAATCAGTGGTCGGTAGCATAACACACTCGATGAGGTAATTTATATGCCTTGGGTGGAATAATTGCACAACTTCCTAGTCAATAGGAAGCTTTAACCGCACCTAGTTTATCCAATAGATTGCTAATTAGCAATGAGAAATGTAGTTATTTCAACGTCTGTTGTATTTAAAACTTGTGAATCACAGAAAAAGAAAAACTAGAAGAAAAAAAAAGGAAATAATAATTTTTCATATTGGAATATCTGTTTTGCACTCTGATTATTTTTTTATCAAAAAAATAAAAATCATGCTCTGGGCTACAATGGTCTTGAAGTTGCTTATATTGAATGATTGCATTGTTAACTTTCTTGACCCTCTATGTTATGAAGAAATTTAAGCTTTGAACCGTGAAGACGTCCTGTGAACACCGACGATGTTCTTCGACCATGGCAACGAGGTGGGAGGCAACAGAGGCCAGTGGTTCTTATACTGCAAGGCAAGTAATGCAAAGAGGCTCGACAATGGTGCCCACGCAGTACAACAAGTGTTTGTCTCTGTGATCCAACTTATTTTCACTTTTCAAATTGTTTTTTTTTAAAATATATATAATATACATGCTTATGTTATAAAAAAATTAAAATTTTGTATTTTTCTTGGAAAATTCATTTATTCAGTGTATCAGAAGGTTTTGTTTTTTTTTTTGCGGTGAGCACTGAGCAGAACGAGATGGAGTAAATTAGGTGACGGAAAATTGTATAAACCACTGCATGGTCATTCCTTCATAACCTTTACCAAGGAAGCAATGATTAATATTCCATGCAGTAGAAAGAGAGAATAAAGGATCAACACAAGTTACAATAACTGGCTGTCACAGGACTATCCAAAAAAGAATCCTACAACCCAAACTACTAGAACAACTTCCATTACATTTTCTTTTCTTCGCTTTCCAACCACACCACCATCAATGGAGGAAATGAAAAGAACAGCAGCCCAGGATAACTAACACCAGTCTAAATATAGCACTTAACAGGCAATTGAGGTTGCCAGAGGAGTAACCAAAACAGCTGTGTTTCCGGTCATTGGCTTGAGACTGGCTGCATACTCCAGCCGCTGCCATGCTTCCTTCCGCTGCTCAGCCAATAAGCTTAGCTTTTCTTCATCCTCCTTCAATTGATCAAGGCAGGCCAAGTACAATGCGTCGTCCATCTCGGAGAACATTTTTCTGATGTTTAGAGTTAAATTGAGCACTCCTGGGTTCCAGTGGTTATGAGCATTCTTCTCTAATGCTGGAAATATGATGGGCAGAATCACAAGCCTGTTGTGAGCAATCAAGTTGATGATTTGGTCATTGTTCCATAAGAAGAGGGCTCTTTCAGCCACCTGAAACAAATCAAACGGTGAAGATGAAACCAGGAATTTATCTCAGCGCAGCAAATGATCATCATAACTCAAGAAGTTGTATCCATGGCTCAAAGTTTGGTGCAAGATGGCAAAGTTGAAGAATCATTATAGGACTATCCCATGACAGATCATGAAAGCACTGAAATAAACCAACTTCACAAAGAGTCCAAGTGAGGAGGGTTTCGAGGGGATCAGCAAGAAGCATGGCAATATTCAAAGCCATGTTCTGCTTTCGAAAAAAGGGAAAGAGCTCAACTAAAAATTTCATATTCGATGAGGCCACTCAGCCGTCAGAAACAATCAAGGTGAGACAACTAAAAAAACCAGTTCTCTGGTCTCCAGCAAAACAAACTAAATCCTTGGGACTGGGTATTTCCACTTCCGAAGCACATTCCCCAACCAAAGTACATAGCTTAGCTTGAGACCCAATACACTGGCTAATGAACAAGGATAGGAAAAGGAGGAATTTCCTCAGAAATTTGAAGATAACAAATGTGCCCCTGTACCCCCTCCTGACCAGAGCCAAATAAAATTACACGAAATAGCTCGATTCTCTTGCCCGTTCAATTATACCTTAAACAACAATAGAAAAAATCCTCCCAAGTGAAGACATAAAATTCCATTGGAAGAGGCTGCATGTTTGTAATTTTGCTCTAAATTAAGTTTGAGTGAAAAAATTTAAGTATCAAAGTAGCCGCTACCAGTCTTATGATGCCTATTAGAGATTTTTACATGACCGATCAAAGTAAACAGAGGAAGGGCTGCTAAAACCAAAAAGAAAAGGTCCATTGTTATGGAAGGCGGAGTAGATATTGCTCTTGAAACACTTATGCTTGGTTTGGGGAGTTCAAAGAAGATTTGGGAAACCAAAACATGAAGTAAAATGGCTCTCCTTATCTTTAAGTGTGCGGAATGACAAGAGAAAAAGGCTACTTTCCTTTTTGAAATGAGGAGAAAGGAGGGAAGGTAAATGCTGGGATTATATTTTCTATAACATCCTTTGCTTTTCATGTGATCAAAGTATTGTACTTAGAATCAAGAGTAAATTTGCAATTTATTCTTTGAACAAAATTTTCCACTCATCCTCTCCCTAAATGGGGGAGAGTGGGTTTAATGGGCCCGATGGGAAAGTTTTCTCGTCATTTAACTGTTCCATTTTCTTCCATCTCCCAAACAGAGTGAGACGTTCTTTTACTCTCAAAACCCAAAAAAAAAATGAGAGGCAGAGAAGTACACAGGAAAGGTATATTCCCTTGTCTGGGAAGGAGGAAGAAAATAGAGGCAAGCGATTATGAGGAGAAATTTTTTCCTCATGGCCCACGAAACATGTTTTCTCCGAAGAGAGAAAGTGAAAGGAAATTTTTTTTATTGAGAAGTAAATTACTTCTTCAACATTGACTAAAAATTGCTAGTGAATATTTTCACCATGTTTATTTGGTTTCCAAACAAGGAAAAGTTACTTTCTTTCCATTACCTTTCCCTCTTATTTTCACTTCAAACAAACAAGAGAAAGAAAATACAATTTTTTTCCTTTTGCTTTGTGTCTACTCACTCTCTATCCTACCCTGTTTCACTCCTGTACATGGCATTAGAAGCTCAAATTGAGTCCAAAGCTTGCATTTCAAGAAAATCTCTATTCACAAGGAATTCAAACAAGATGCAGAGTATGTAATTTCTTATGAACTGAATGACATTAAAGCCCACAAGGGAAGACTGAGTTAGCATTGCATTTGTTTATAATAGCACTCCACTTTTAATGGGGGATGGTAAGAAATGGAGGGAGAGAGAAGGAGAGTGCTATTGTAAATAGGAGTACTAATATCATCACTCTGAAGTACAGCCTCATCTCCCTAAAGAGCCCCGAGAAGCTCTGGGACGTGGAAAGCTTATGGTCATTCTCCCGTCATGCTGACCACAAACCCAATTCTACAAAACTAAGATTTACTCAAATAAAACTTGGTGCCATATCAAAGACAAAATGATTTAGTATCTGAACCTGGTGTTGTATCCATAGGGTTCCTAACACTCAAAGAACATGATAAAGTGAAAATTACATTCAGCATCTCATGGTCAAACCTCCTAAGCTAGCATAACAAATCATGCAGAACCTGGTGTTGTATCCATAGGGTTCCTAACACTCAAAGAACATGATAAAGTGAAAATTACATTCAGCATCTCATGGTCAAACCTCCTGAGCTAGCATAACAAATCATGCATGCATGCATGCATTATAACATCAACCCAGAAAAATCACAAATAGTAATCAATGCCAGATCAGGAGACATCTCCTGAAGCGTAGCATTAGTCCACACTTCAAGAATTCATTTCAGTTTTAACAGATTATGACATTTTAAAGCATTATATCACAGGAAAAAGAACCAGCAAACCATACTAAACCTCAAGGGCAGGGCAAATGGTAAGTACCTGGAAGTGGAAACTATTAATGCAGCATCCAATCCGCCAGAACAATGGAACCATGACCTTTTGGAACTCCACCATGCTAATTGCTTCCAGAATCTCTTCCAACTCACCCAGGAACATTACCTCCTTCTGGCTATTAGTTATTGGCCAGTATTTCAGTATCCCCTTTATTACCACACTGGCCAACCTGGGCTCCTTCTCAATAAATTGTAACACGCAATACGACAACCGCTGAAAGTAAACTCCCACAGACTTCGGCTTGTGCAGAGGAATCAAGACCCTCCACAAGAAAATCTTGTGCTCCTCTTTCAAGGGCAAGGCAAACCCGCTAATAATACTCCCAAAAATCTCCAACAACTCCGCAATCCCATTATGCTTTTCGGTCTCAAACACAAACCGATAAAATATATTGCTCAGAGACTTTCGAATAAAAGGCCTGTGCACCATGAACTTCCCATAAGCCCTGTGCAATATAGTCTTTAAACAATCCCTTTCTCTTGGATCCTCCGTGTCAAGCAAATCAAGCAGTCTCAATATAAACGAATGGTCTATGTACTTCTTTGCAACTTTAGCATCTAAGCATGTAGAATTGATAAATCTAAGCAACAAATCATACACAATTTGCAAGTGTGGCCATGCAGGATCGAACATTGGGTCATCGTTATCATCATTCTCGCCAACACTACTCGAATTGGACCTATAATACGGCGGAAACACCCTAAACAAATTAACAGCGCACATTCTACACATAGCTAAAATGGCAGGTTCACTAAATCTCATAGACCCAGAAGCCACAAAATCAACTAGTTCAAGTAAAGTTTGCCTCTTCACATCCTTTTCAAGCGTGTTCTTACTTGGGTCGCTGAAATCAAAAGTTACACAGCAAAGGCTTACTTTGCTCACAAAGAGATTCATCTTCTCTGCATTAGGCACATCTTTGAAGGGCACCAGTGGCTCAATCCCAGCAACCACACTAGCTGGAAACACAACAGAAGAAGTTCTTTTCGGGCCACTGGATGATTTCCCCAGACCTGCAGTTGAGGCATCGGATCTCTGCTGCGTTAATAGCGATTCAGGCCGAGTAGACTCAGCTGAGTCAGTTTTTGAAGATTTTTTCGGCAGCTTACTTAAGATTTGCCTCAACATTATAAAAAGAAACTTTAAGCCAGGCAACACAAAATCCTAACAAATTCGCTACCACAGCACGGCCATTGAAGGGTATGTTTTGTAAATAAGTAGATTTACAAAGAAAGGCTAGTATTTCCGCTAGATTTTGGTCATGGATCAAAAGGGTTTTGAGAGAATGTGAGTAGATCCATTTCTAAAGCTTTGAGGGTCGTTATTAAGAGCTTAAAAGTTTGAAACTTTAAGGTATATTTTTAGTGAAAGGTCAGATCTTGGCAAATAAAAACAAAACCGGGTTTTTGAGTAAATCAAAGAATGATCGCATTTATTGATGATTTACCTCATTTTTAGAGAGATTCATGTAACGATGATAGCTGCAGACATGAAATGTGAGATTTTAGCGGAGAGAGAGATTTAAAGCAAGGAAGTGCCTTGCGTTGGTCGATGATGTTAATGTCTGGTCTATTTTCTCTTTTCGAGAGTGAAAGCAAGATAAACAACAGGCAGTGCAATGGTTTTCAATTATTTTGGTGGAGAGTTCGCTTCCTTTCTCCTTTTGTTTTTTTTTTAAAAAAAAAAAAGAATTCTCGGTTGATGAGAAAATTACGGCATTTTCTCGGAAAATGGAAGTGCTTTAAATAAATTTAATAATTGGATATAGAGAGATTTTTTTATTATTATTATTTATGTGGGGTCCGGGTCAGCTTACGCGCATCACGACTAATCCTCACGGCCCATTAAATACCCTGCAAACCCAGTAGGCATGTAAGACACCGCGAGGGTGACAGACGTGCACGCTAGAGCTCGAATCCAGGTGCAGTAAAAGAAGACAAGCCCTTTCCACCGCTAGGTCAAGCCCTAGAATGCAAAGGAGATTTTTTCACAATACCAAGCCCCGTAATGCAAAGGAGATTTTTCCACGAGATGGAGGTGTACGTGTGATTTTTGGACCGTTTGATTCCCTAGATTTATTTAGGATATTTGATTTGATTTTTGTTTCTTTCCACCTGAAGAGCCAGGTTGTTTATGTTTTTCAAAACATTTTAAAAATTTTATTTTTTATTTTAAATTATTTTTATATTTTCAAATCATTTTAATATATTAATATCCAAAAAAATATATTTTTTAATATATCTAGATAAAAATAACAACTTAATCAAAAATATCAAACATCTTGTGAAGTGTATGCTGCTAACACAATTTTTGTCCGAAAAGGACAGGATTCTTGAGACTCCAGTCATGGTTCATACGGTGACGTCTTGTGGAAAAAATCATGAGATTCAATGGTCATTTGCGATCTGAAGCAGCTTAACTGCCCAGCTTGTCCACATCTACACATTAAGATTTCATGATTTAAGTACACAAAAATTAATTGAGAATATATTAATTGTTAAGAGTTATTATATATATATATATATATGTATGTATGTATGTATAATAAAATTGAGATTGAATAGTGATTTTAGAGATATAGTTATAGTTGCCTGTCTTGCAATTAAAGGCTTCATCATTGTGTCGACAAATCAACTTGATTCTATTGTTATTTTTTTCCTAAATAATATCATTGATTTTTAATCAGTCAAGTTTAAAACAAATTTATCAGATAAATCAGAATACAAATTAACATGCTAAGTTGTCTCAGGATCAATCTAATCGGTGTAAAAAAGATTCAAAATTAGTCATTTTCTACTTTAAAAATCATTATGGATAATCTTGAAATATAAAAATCTCTTAATCATTAATATCTTTTTTTTTAGCTTGTTTAAGAGTGTGATCTAAACTAGATATATACAAATATAATTTTTTATTTAAAAATATTTTTTATATTTTAAAGTTATTTTGAAGTGCAGATATTATAAACAATTCTTAAAAAATATATATTATTTTAATGTATATTTTTAATGAAAATTATCATTATTACATTCTTAAATAAACTCTTAATCCAAACTCAGATCTGAATGCAGCCATGCAGGGTTCTATGCAAATTTATTGCGAGTTAGTTATCCTCTGTTCAAAAGCAAAATGGACCGTGAGGGGATGCTTTTGCTCCCATGGTTGATTGACTCCGTCCACTATAAAATTATATCTTTAAAAAAACTTTAAATAACCATTAAATTAACATCAAAATTATATTGATGATTTGGATTGATATTATTTTTGTTCAAGATTGGAGTCGCTAAGGTTGTTTTTGTACAAACCATGCATCTAGGCGGTGTTAAGCAATGCAGTTTAACTTATTTTTTAAATTATTTTTTATTTAAAAAATATTAAATTATTATTTTTAAATATATTATTATGATTTTGATATGTAGATGTTAATATTAAAAAAATCTATTTATTTTTAGTTAAAAAATATTTTTAAAATATATCATTCATTATATTATCACTGAACATAAATTAAATGCTTGGTTACCTATTATTTCTCAACAATTTCTTATTCTATTAATAAGAAGTTTTAGTGTTTGCATTTAATTTTTTATTCTCAACACTTGATACTTGTGTGTGCTTTAGTATTTTTATAAATATATTTTTAATTTAAAATTTATTAAAATAATAATTTTTATTTTATTTTTTGATGTCACTATAATAAAATCATAAAAAAAATGTAAAATAGATTGATTTTGATATACTGTAAGGTAAAATATATTTCAAAAAGCAAGATAAAAAAATAAACACTCAATTAATATGAATAATTTGATTTTCAATGCTGAAATCTCTCGCTATTTCTCAAATTAACAACAATCCACGTTACTTTCCCATTGATTTTATTTTAGGATCATTGTAAGAAACTCACGTCCTTTTATTTTGATTCCAGAGCATGGTTACGAAATGGGACACGAAGCTTGAAGCAGAAGGATACATGAGAGGACATGATTCCTGGGGCAATATTCGGCTCATCAATTTCAGAGCCTATTGATTCTAGCCACTATAATTATGTTCCTTTTATAAATAAATAAAAGCCACTGAAAAAAATCGACATCAAGATCTTTAGCTAGTTCCGAGAAAAATGCTTAGAAAAACAATATAAGAAATGGTCCCCCAAGTTAAAAATCTTACTATTTTAGCTCCCAATTGCCACATTTTAGATTTAGTGCCCTATTCAATGAACTCTATGGTCACGAAGATCACCATGTAAACGCTTAGATCCAACCTCGAACTCTTTATTTTCACCATACAATTTCTTATTCAGTGGATTGGAGGTTTCAATTACTGCATTCAATTCCCTGTTTTCGATCATTTTACCTGCCCTTAATGACCTCGTGAAAGAAGTTATGGAATGGTTTATTTATCTGGGTTTGTTTAATTTTTTAAAATAATATTATTTTAAATAATATTTTATATAAAAAACTTGAAATGTCATTAATATCAGTATGTAATTAAAATCAATTTTCACGTAAATGCTAATAGAATTATTCGGGTCATGTATTAACTTTTGGATTACTTGGATCTAACTAAATTAATTCTTTAAATAATTTAAAAATAAATTTAATTTTAATAAAACATTAAATCAGGTATCCAGTTTTTTATTGAATGTTGTGTTTATTCTTGTAATACAATTATGTTTTTTTAAAATTGTTTATTGTAAGATAATATTTTTAGCTTTTTATTATTTTAATATGCTAATATTAAAAATAAAATTTTAAAAATATATTATTTTAAAATAAAAAATAATACACACCACAATTCCTCGAAATGTTGCTAAAATACAAGTATTTTAGTGATGTTTCATGTCACCCATGCGTGAAGGAAGCATGAATTCCATGCCATGACATGAACAAAAAAAAACGAGTGTCTTGAAATTCAAAATTGGCGAGTGGGCCTAAAAAGCAACAAAAGGAAAACAATAAGGATAAAAGTGTAAAGTTGCGCATCATATCTCCAGATATTACCGCGTCAAAAAGGAATCAACGGCAAGGGACGATGACATGGCGCAGTGTTGGATACCTGGCTCTAAGTTCTTGACACGCAGCACCGGAGAGGAACCCTGTCCGGTGAATTGATACTGATTCGACAAAAACTCTGAAATATTAATGAGGTAGTAATTATAAGATACGGCACGTAAAGGGCCAAAGTAACTTTCACACCTTATAGTTACACAGATGTTTCAATTTGATCCTTTGAGCTTGAGAGTATCTCGGTACCAACCTGAACATTGCCTTATTAATCATGAATTCATTTTGACAGTTTTAACCTATCCATTTTTCCAACGAGGTTTGAACAATATGTTTTTTGACTAGATAAATACTGCTAAATATGCTGTGGATTTTAATAGTTGTCACGACATGACAACAGGACAAGTGTCTTTAATTTAATAATATCGAGCACCGTGTCAATCTTTAAAATTTATATAATAATAATTTTAATTTGTTTAGTGGAAGACGGATATCTTATTAGTTAATAAAAAACATCTAATAAAAGATATTCATATCTTTAATATTATTTTATATTAATTTTCTTGCTCTTGCATATTTTTTTTAGATCATGCTCCTGATTTTTTATTTTATATTAAAGTTTTCTTACCTTTAGTTGTTTAGTTTAATTGGCTGGTGAGTATGCTCTCGATGTTAATATACAGGGCTGAAATCTTATGAAAAACCACGAATAGATTGTCTTCTTGAAAATATACAAATCTTGACGTGAACAACTTGCGTCACTGACAGCCATGTAAATTTAGTTTTCGTATGCTGAAATTACCCTAGAAATGGTCAAATCCAGAATATGTCGTATTTAATTTTCTTGTTTCCATTTAAAATAAATTAATATATATACACGCGCAAGCTTTATTTACGTGATACAACATTGACTGTCCTTAATTTAACTATTAACTGAAACATTGCGGGGTTTTACTGTGTTTTGTATACAAATTATTATTTATTAGAATAGTATTTTGTGTTGTCTTGTTTTCTTGGATTTTTTTGTTTTGATTAATATCTTTTAATTTTATTTTTAAATATTAATTTTTTTATATGGTTGTCATACTCTTATAATATAAATTTTAAATTTAATAGATTAACTTGGTTTGATAAGTTAATCTAAATATCTTGATTTTTTTTATATAATTTTTTTATTTAATTGTTTATTATTGATTTGAATACGAGTTAAACTTCATTATTTATTTTGTTTATTTTTCATTTCATTGTCCTGAACTAATTAACAATAAACTAGAAGAGAATTGAATTTTATCATACCCCTTTCAAGGCAGCTTTTTTTTAATATTTTTATTTAATTTTATTATTTTATATTAGATTTTCTTTTTATTTAGTTATCATACTCTCATTACATTGATTTTAGATCCGACAGACTAACCTGTTTCATTTGGTTTTTTTATCTTGTTATTTAATATTGATTTTATCAAGAATTAAACTTCGTATTTTGCTTTATTTACTTTTCATTGAAGTTATCATAGTTTTATTACCTGAGAATAGTGCTTGATAAGCTAGTCTAAGTTGGCTTAAATTATTTCATAAGGTTGTCTTGATCATGTGACCTGGATTATAAGTTTGACATGTTAACTTAAATTATTTTTTGATTATTTTTAATTTATTTTTTAAAATATCATCCTTCAATGTTGTATTGATCAATAAAAAAAATTTATAATTTTTTTTATTAGGTTATTATAGTTTCACAACTCATATAAAAAAATTACACATGTTAACTCAAATTATCCCTAGTTAATTCGATATGATATTATTTTAATATTAAAAAAATATATTATCTTAAAAATTTACATGGTCAAATATTATTTCCACAAGGTGTATGAATTTTTTTTTTACCAATAAAATGAGATGAGTTATGTTAGATAAACTCTCACACGATTTAATTTTTTCCCGCTAGAAAATGAGATTTAACAACATTCTAGTATTTTTTTTATATCCAAAAAAAAATTAACCTGACCTGTAATGTAACAGAAGTTAGTCATCTAATCTTCGTGGAGAGTTTTCTCATGTTTAATTGATATTAATCAATACTTCAATGTCACACCACACACACATATATATTAAATAAAACAAACAAGTTACAACTATTAAATTAACTTTTAGATATATATATCTAGAACTCGGCAATTAACAGTCTCGCAACGATTAATCATACATCACAATTTCAAATATCAATTTAATATAGTAACAATTATTGTTACGATTAAATATAAAAAAACAAGTAAAATATTATAACAATCCATGTTGTTTTGCTAACATTAATCTTTTTAAACCAGATTCAAAATCTTACCACTCATCAAGGTATTTTAGGTTTTTTTTTTTATTATCTACATAGATCTATTGTTTGTTATAGTATTCATGTGTGGATCAATCTTTTCCTACTTTTCATGTATATTAAAATGATTTTATTGTCACTTTAATTATTTAAAAAAAAAATGGTGCCAGCGGTTATTTTTTATATTTTTAAATTTTTTATTCACGCTAGAATAATTAAATTATTTTAAAAAATAAAATCTCATTTATCAGCGGTGACAAGTATTTTGGTATTTTCACAGTTTTTTTATATTATATAATAAAATAAGTGGATAAGCTTTACGGACATTTTAGTTTTCTATACATAATAAAATTACTTCACCACCCTCTATCCAGACAAAAGTAAAGATTATGTGCAAGGTTTTTATCATTTTTTACCCTCGGCTACTTTGTCATACTTAACAAAATAAAGATGCTATTTGCCTTTTTTTATAACTAATTAATTATATATATATATATAGTTGGTGCATGCTATGCTCGTGCAACGCTATGAATATTGCACACATTTTTAAAATGACGTATACTGTAGCATTCGATGATTAACATTGCCCGTTGCAATGGTATTGAAAATGTGCTAATAATTTTATTTTTTTTAATTTTATACATGCCATTTAGTTTTTATTATTTTGATTTTTCAAACCCTTTACTAATTAAATTTTATTTTTAATTCAATCCCCCATTATTAGATTTTCTAGTTATTTTCATATTAAATTTAATTCTTATTTTTTTTTGTTTTCCATGCTTTTTTATTGTATTTTTTTTAATTTTACTCTTTAATATTTTTTTTGTTAAGATTTATTTTTTATTTTTTTTTATCTTTTATACATGAACCCAATCACATGGCCAGATCACGGGATTCAAATGTTAAAACATGTTTATTTTGATTTTTTTAAGATTTTTTTTATAAAATTATTTTTTTTCTTTTTTTCTTTAACATTTGTTTTTTAACTGGTCTTTGTGCCTTTTTTTCTTTTCTTTTTTACTTTATTTGGGATTATTTCAATCCCATGCTGATAATCATGAACAGTCATAAAATTAATAAATTAACAAGATTCAAATATTTTTTTATAAAAAAATAATTATAAAAGCTTTTTCAATATTAAACATAAAAAATTACCAATTATAAACCAAAATATTTACATACAAATCTAATTAAATAAGTTAATAATTAATAAAAAATAATTTAAATTAAAATATTTGATCTCTCTATACATACGGCACTCAATTATACTGTACTCAATTGCTTCTATTAAAATTAAAAATAAATAAAGTTTTTGTTACGATGGGCGTGATACTCTAATATCGACAAGTGAAGGGACTTGCGAACTTGACATCTCACATGCTCTAGGGTATCGTTAAGCTGCTAATAGGGTGGTTGAAATTGAAATAATTTTCAAACTATAGAGATCAAAATGAAACATTTAATAAACTACAAGGGCAAAATAAATACTTTACTCACGACGAACTCCCCCATTGATTCATGGAATATCTCTTAAAAAGAAAAGAAAGGAACAAAAAGAAGAAATTCGTTTACCCAACAGCCCAACAGATAAAGAATAATAATAATAATAAAAAAACATAAAATATTCTCAGACAAGGTAGGGAAGCAATGGAGGTCCAAAGCTGACTCTTTATCTTTTCGTGTCTCTCTCCTTTTATTTTTCTAAAAATATCAAAGTTACCAGCTCTCTCTCCTTCACTCTCTGCACCAAAGCGACACCGTTCTCGTCTTTCTTCTCCTCTTCAGCTCCAATTCCATCTGGTACGTTACGATCTTCTATCTCTTCCTCCAAAAAGCGTGCCGTTCTCAACTCCTTTTCGGTATCTACTTGATCACTCGTAGATTAGTCAACCTTTTTTAAAATTAGGTTTTTTTTCTTCTTAATTGGGGATTTGTTTGGAAGCGGTAAATTTGTCTTGTTTTAGAGTAATTAATGGTCAATGATATTGAATAATCTGCATGGTTATTGAGAAAATCGAGCGAATTAATTAAAGAAACTGGATTGATGGGAAAGTTACTTTAAAAAATAAATAAATCTAGCGAAATTTTTTATTTAGTTTTTAATACAATTTACATGGTTGAGATAGAATTTGTGGTAATTGAGTACTTAATTGGATACTAAATGCGGGGTCGGTGTTGTTTTGGGTTCTTGAACAGGTAATTGATTGAAAGTTTTGATCTTTCATTTTTTGGAAGAAAATGATCGGCATTAGCGTTTTTTGGTGGTCGAAAGCACAAGTTTTTGATCTTTAATATTGGGGTTTTGAAGAAAACCCATGAAGATAGAAGTTAAGAATTTTGGGTTATTTGATTTTTCATGATTTAAGTTAGTCAGCTGGGTCAAGTGGTTTATTAGGATTTTTGGATTGCGGCTGAATCTTCTGTGTTGAATTAATGAGTTGCTAAACCTTCTCAGCTAAGAAATACTTGATGCTGATACTGTTGTGTGTTTTTTTTTTGTTAAACAGAATTGGGATTGTTAAATTATCTACTGCTTGTGGTGTGTATTAATTTAAGTTTCAGTGGGATATCTTTGTGAATTCTCGGGACAGGAGTGGAGACTGAAGCTGTAATTTTGTCCTGGTGATTCTATGCTTTCATCATTTTTAGCTGTGTCGTGGACTTAGATGGATGTTCCCTCAACGGAACTACATTCTGAAAGTCAGACTGACACTTTCCCGTTGTTAATGGAGCGGCCAGAGAATCTTAACAGTAGCACACATATTATTGACATACCAAGAAACATCGAGGTCCCTGGGTCACCATCTCATGATAGAATTTCAAGTGGGTTGGAAGCATCATCACATGAGGACAGACCTTTGAGTGGTGCGAGAGCACCCAGTGCTCAGCCTTCAACATCTTTATCTAATGGAACAAACTCTCGGAGCTCCTCATTAATAAGGAGAGGGGAAGCTCGTCGACGCAGGAGTCCTTTGAACTCTGGTTTATGGATTTCTGTTGAATTAGTTCTCACACTGAGCCAGATTGTTGCGTCTATTATTGTTTTGTCTGTGTCGAGACATGAACATCCACATGCACCATTGTTTGCATGGATTGTTGGTTATGCATCAGGATGTGTTGCAACCCTGCCACTTCTTTACTGGCGTTATCGTTATCGCAACCAGTCTTTGGAGCAAGACTCAGCTCAAAATCATCAGGGTTCTGCCCATATTAATGTTCCTGCAGGACCATTTTCTCTTTCAGTCAGTAGGAATTCAGAAAGCGATGATCACCGATCTGCCTCTACATCACCCAGAGGTGGCCAAAATGCAGTACTAAATGCAAGGTATGACTTCTCATTGTGATTGCCTTTTTTCTCTTCAAAACATATATTGCTCAGATACACTATATTTTCAATGTTGGATAAATGAATATGTCCTGTCCCATTGCATGTACAAGGTTACAGTGTCATCCAGTTTGTTTGGTTTTATGCAATTTTTTGCTACTTTGCAGTTGGAGCTTCGTGCAAAACCAGCACGTAGCTGCATTACATGGGCTGGGAGTCCATGCTAGGTTCAATGTTTCTTTGAAGGGGTATGGACATTATTTGGTACCAAAAGCTAACTTAATGTTTGGACACCCATGTAATGCTTTGGGTATGATGAAGCTGGTTTTGATCTTCCATCCCTACTGGCCCACTCTTAGATGATTTTTTAAAGATAATGGGAAGTATCTAGTTATGTTCACTCCAAAGTGGGTCCTGGGAAAGAGAATATGGAGACAGTCTCGTCCTTTGGCCTTTACCCTTACTATATTTCAAGTAGGCATGGATACATGTACAGATTTTCCTAATTCTTTTCTTGATCTTAATCCTGTTTTTTTGTTTGATGGCAATCATTCCAACCTTTTATTTTCCTCCTTTTTGTGGAGATGGTGCTAGGATGATATTTCTATTTTGAAATAGTTGACATCAAGGTTAAGAAATTATGGCACTTAGGCTTCAAGTCAATTTTTAAAAATCAGCTGGGTTTGGATTTGGTGTTATATTCATATTGGTGTGAGATTTTTTTTTTTTTTTTGGGGGGTGGGGGGTTGCTCATGCAGTGCAGATTGGGAGTTTAACTGTGTTAAAATTTGACTTGGGGAATTCGCATCTTAGCCCTTTTCTGATTTTCCAGTGCTTCTTTGACAGCAACCATTTTTTCAGTTCAAAATGATTACCTGTTTTAGGATGATCTGTAATTAGCCTTTTATTTAGGTAGTGTTGGGTAATGCATCTACACTGCATTTGAAAGTTCTTTTCAAGGTGAATTTGGGCTGTAATTCTGATATGCTAATGCTGAAAACATAGAAAAGAACTTGAAAAAAAATGTCAATTTGAGTTTTCTTCAGTCCAAATGCACTTTTATAAAAGCACGTGCACTACATTAGCAAACACACACTTAGTGTACCAACTGTTTGAGAAGTGGTCTTTGGATTGCCTGATTTATTTTTTCAGTATGATATGCTTTGGTTTCTCTTGGCTTTTATTTTTGTGCCAGTCATTGAAACCGTTGATGAACAAAAAGCGAATTTCTTTAATTTATTTGAACATACAAATGTCTGGTTCCAAATATAGTTTTTGCTTGCAGACTCAAGGTTTTGGTGGAATACTTCAAAATGGCTTTGGATTGCTTTTTCGCAGTTTGGTTTGTGGTTGGCAATGTGTGGATATTTGGAGGCCACTCGTCTGCTGAGGAGGCTCCAAACTTGTACAGGTATTGTCATGTCGTATTCATCACACATTTTCTACCTGGCATCCGAGAGAGCTCACTCTCATTTTTGCATCCTTTTACATTGCAGGTTATGTATAGTGTTTCTTACATTTAGCTGTATCGGATACGCTATGCCCTTCATTCTGTGTGCAACAATCTGCTGTTGCTTGCCTTGTATAATTTCCGTTCTTGGATTTAGAGAGGATCTGACACAGACAAGGGGAGCCACAACTGAATCAATTGATGCCTTGCCAACATACAAGTTTAAGTTAATTAAAAATAGAAATGGTGAGGATAGCAGTGCAGGAGCTAGTGATGGTGGGGTTGTGGCTGCAGGAACAGAAAAGGAACGAGTGATCTCAGGAGAAGATGCAGTGAGTGCTTACAGATTCTTGGAGGATCCTTGGAGATGCTTGGTTGTGATATTCATGGTGCATTGTCTCAAGTCTTGTTATTGATACCGGTACTGATGATTTAATGTTGTAACTGTGACAGGTTTGCTGCATTTGTTTGGCAAAATTTGCGAACAATGACGAGCTGAGGGAGCTGCCATGTTCTCATTTCTTTCACAAGGAGTGTGTGGATAAGTGGCTGAAGATCAATGCATCATGTCCTCTTTGCAAGAGTGAGGTCGGTGAAAGTCTATTAGGTTCTCTATCTGGGTTAAGTTCTAGCCAGAGACGGGTGGAAAACGGGGCTGGTGCAGTGTTTTGATCCTCTATATAACACAAAATAGTAATATCATACATAAATAATTACGATTTTGACTATGCTGTAAAAATTATTTTCATTCTTCTCTTTTTATGAATCTCATGGATCAAAAGTCTTTTAAGAATCGGTGTGGCAATCTCTTGCCAGTTTGCCTTTTAGCCACCAAAAGAGTTGAAACAATTGCCATTTGGCATGTCTCTGCTGGTGTTTCTCCTCCTCGTCTCCATTCCTTTAATTTCTTAGATCAGGCAATGTTTTCAATGGTTTACGAAACAACTACACCACTGAGTAGTACTATTCTATCTTGCAACAAAAATTCGAACAACTTTCCAATTATAATACTGAAAGCTGGGTTAACTCACTAGGATCTGTTGATATGAGTTCTGTATGTTTATATTATTGTGGATTGAAGATTTTCTAGCTAATACAAGCTTGAAGGCAATGATATGTCCGCATGGATTTGACAGTGCACCCGCTCACTATTTTGTCGGCATGGAATGTTAATTTGCTGCAGCACAATCGGGATGCGTTATCTCAAGACTCTCACAAGCAGTATTATTAAATTCGCTGGCGAGTTTACTAATTAAAATTTAAAATTTATGAGACTTGGTTGCTTACAACATGAAAATAAATATTTTTTATTTAAAACAAATTAATTTTATCTATTCAAGAGATAAAAAAATCTTTCAAAAATTAAATACATATAAAATAACTAATTTAAAAGAGATTATGTAAGCAGAATATAAAATGAAAGGGATATTAGTTTAATTTAATATAAGTAAAAAATGAATTTGACAAAAAAATACATATAAAAAAGTAATAATTTTAAAACAGAAGAAAAAAAACTATGTGTTATTGTGTATAGAAATCAAGCTAACCAGCTTGATTTATTTTGTTAAGCTTATATTGTAATTAAGTGCATGACATAGTGTTTGTCTGTGGACAAAAAAATATTGTGGAAATAAAATTGAAAAAATTAAAATTTTAAACAAATAAATCCACAATAAAATGTGAGAAGATATATAGTTGTATGTGCATGGTAAAAAACCTACACTCTTTGATGTTATACTAAACTACAGACCTACCTATGTTGTGTGTGGGGTCATTTTTTTCGACATAAAAAAAGGTCTAGGTATTATTAATTTTTTTCTAGTAGAAAAAATAAACCGTATGAAAATTAATTTGATATAACTTGATCTTTCTAATAGATATAAATGCAACCCAGATAACTGATTAAAGTGTAGTTTCACCCAAGATAAATATATTAAAATAATTTTTTATATATATAAATATCAAGATGATAACATACTAACTCGATTTTAGTCGATTCTAGTTAACTTGTCAATCCATGTATCGAGTTATAAGACCATGATAACTTCATAGAAAATAAATCAAAATAAATAATGAAGTTTAATTTTTAATAAACTCAATGTTAAAAGGTGAAATTGAAAAAAAACAATAAAAAAAGAACCCAAAAAAATTGCTCAAGTCAACCGGCTTAATATACTAAACTTATGATTTAGGTAATGAGATAATAATAACTCAATATAAAGCTAATTAAAATGAATTACAAAACATAATTTTTAATCAATCAAATATTAAAAGATAAAATTTCATAAAAAATTTGATTAAAAAATAACATAAGAGTAAATCGAGTTAGTCAAGGTTAACTTGCCAAATCTATGATCTAGGTTACGATACAAGCATAATATCACAGTAAGCAAATCAAGATAAACAATGAAATTTAATCACTCGATCAACTTAATATTGAATGATAAAATTAAAAAAATAAATTAAAAAATCTATTTAATTAAGGTAACATATTAAATTCATAGTTTGGATTATAAAATTAAAATAATCTTATTAAAAATAAATTTAAAAATTTTTTTAATCCCTCGTAAACATACTGAAATTGAAATTAAAAAAGAGAGAGAGAGGAAACTATTATAGTAAATAGTACTTCATGAATTGTAACATACATTCCCCTGCTCTTCTAGTTTTTTTTTTAATGTCAATGAAATTAATAATTATTGGTTTGAAAATTTAAATTGTCTCGTGACTTTATATGTAAAGAGATTTTAGTAGGTGAGCCTAGCTACTATCCTGGATGACCCAGGTGATTTAAGAAGCAAAATAATTTTAAATGGATACATTTAAAAATGTTAATACAATTCTCTTTATTTCAAAATGTTTCTCTTGCTTTTCATTTTTATTTATCTTAAGACAATTGTTTATTCAATGTATTACGTTACCGTATTATTGTCTTAAATGATGTTGCGGTCAGATAAACATTTTTAATATAAAAAATATACAAGTTTTATAAATGTTTTTAATTAAAACTATTTAGATTAAAATAATATAATTTAATCTATTTGATTGATTTAAAGATAACTTAAAAAACTAATGAAAATATAGTTTGACCAAAATTAAATATTCAAGATAATATTTTTTCTATAAATATTAAAAAAATAACATATCAAATGAATAACCGAGTTAATTTACCAATTTGAATATTAAGTTATGAGATCATGATAACTATATAGAAAATAAATCAAAATAAATTATAAAATAAAATTTTAAAAAATCATATGTTAAAGAATGATATTGCAAAAATCAATTTAAAAACACAAAAAAATAACTCGTGTTAACCTATCAAATCTGCAACATGAATCATGAGATTAAGATAATCCAGTAAAAAAATTAAAATAAATCATGAAATCTAATTCACAGTTAACCAAGTATTGAAAATAAAACTAGAAAAAAATATTAAAAAACACAAAAAACAACTTTAGTCAACTATGATTAATTAATTAAAACTATTATCTAAATTATGAGAAGAGGATAACCCCATAAAAAATAAAATAAAATAAAATTAAAAAGTTTAATTTTTAATTAATATAATATTAAACAATAAAATTAAAAAAATAAAAATTATGTCAATTACTTATCAAACTCACAACCTAAATAATATATTTAAAAAAACCTTATTAAAGTAGATTGATTTTTTTAATAAAAGCTAGATTTTTAATAAATAAAATATTAAAAGATAAAATTATTTTTTTTAAAAAATAAAATATTATTTTAATAAATAGTGTTAGGGAGCTGCAATTACCCTCTCTTTTTTTTAGTGTTTTTTTTGTTGATAAAGAATATTGTGAAACTATTTTTTTTATGATATATATATAATAAAAAATAGTAGGAAGCTTGCACAATTAAAAATTTAGTATAATTTTAATAACCAGTGAAGTCAACATAATTCGCGAAAAGAAATGGAGGTCCTTATCAGGTGACTAAGAGCATCTTCAAGGAAAGATATCATGTTAAATTAATAAAATAATATTTTAAATAGTATAAATATAATTTATGTTTTATTAATTTTTTTATTGATATTGATTTTTTTAAGAAATATATAATAATAATAATATTTTTTTGATATTTTATTTAAATATTTATTTTTTTTGGATATTTTAATATTTTATTTAAGTATTTCTTTTTAAATATATAAAACAAACATTGAAAAAGTTAAAATAATATTTATTAATATTTTGCTTTTAAAATAATATTTATTAATTTTTCGCTTTTTCCAATTTAGCAGACCCCTTGGAGTTGCTCTGAGGAGGTCTCATATCACATAAAAATCCACGTGTCACCCTAAGCTCTTTCTAGAAAAAATATAAAAGGTCACTACAAAACTCATTGCCTTCCGTATTTATCTTCTTCAGATTAGCTTTCTAGGGTTTGTATTCATCTCTCTCTCTTTCTCTGTAGTTAAAAGCCAAAGCCTTTCTCTCTATATATTGCCGTCTCTCTCCCTGACTTATTGAGTTCGCGCGATTCTCTTATCAGGTAGAACTCACTACCGCTGCATCACTATTAGCGGAAATCAATACCCCCTTTGCATGCGTTTTGTGCTTCTCGAGAGGCGAATCGGTGCCTTTTGATGTGAAATTAGGGTTTTGCGTGTACTGTAGTAATGTGTTATTAGCTTGATTCGAGTTCGATTGCTTTTTTTTTTTGTGGGTGCGTGAATTTAATTAGGGATTACCAATCGAATTTGTTGATTACTTCATTCCTTTGTCCTGATTGGAAAATTTGAGACAGTTAATTAGATTTTTAATTAGTTTTTTTATTTGGTTTTCTGATGTTGAATGTTTCTGTATAATTATTTAACTAGAATTGAAATTTGCTGTTTTTTGAGGGTATTTCGATATAATAAGATTTTACCGTGCTTTTTCGTTTCTTTCGTCGATGTGATTTTCTGGTACTGATTTCTTTTCTTTTTTTATTTAATGAGACTAATTTTATAGTGTAACCGTAACAAGTATGTTGCATGATGTTTTATAACTTGTCGGTGGCATCTCCTCTTCTAAAAAATTACCTTGAACTTGCCCATTATCTGGAAAGCTTTTTTCTTTTTTTGATTGGTGGATTTTTTCATCATGTTTGTAAGATATGGGAATCATTGTGCGGTGCAGTGGTAAAAACATTGGGATGCCAATTCTAATTGTGTTTTGCAAGTTCGTGGGTGAAGTCTTGAGAGCAGCCACTTCATGCAATAGTGCTGAAGGTTGAGACTGTATCAAGAACACACCCTCTTGGAACCCTGCTTAGATGGGATTTGCACTTGGCGATGGCTTCTCATTTTTGTATGGATTCATCTATATTTCAATACATTTCTTTGGGTTTTTGCAGTTTTATCTCTATAAATAATTGATACTTGTGGAAATTTGGAAGTCGATAAATGGGTATGCGCATGTGCATGCGGCTTACACGCTGTCGTTGTGTGTCTAATAGCTGTACGTTCCCACAATCTCTTTGATATGAATGAACAAGCCATTTGTGGTGATCAAAAGATGAAATGAATCATTGCAGTCATCTTTGTGTAAAATTAAATCACTTCAGCATTGCTGATAAATTTCAAATGAATAAAGGGAGAGGTTTAAAGCTGGAAAATTTTGAAAGAGCTGTATTTTACTTGAATTTCTGATGTTCGTTTTTACTAGCTATATAGTGGTCCCTTATAATCCTCTTATTGTGGCCAGTTGCCGTACAGCTTTGGATTAATAATTTTACTTCAAACCAGCCATTGCTGTGTGCTATGGCAAAGAATATAGAGTACAGATTGTCATTTGTGTAAAAAATTCATTAGTTGTAACCCTCAGAAAAGAGTTATCGTGCCAGATGACTGACTTCCTGTTCAACACCTGTTTCATTTAAGAAATATAATTTCATCAGCTAAAAAGCTGGATGAATTCTAATTAGTTCTGAGAGTTCACTCAGACAAGAAATCTTGGTAAATTATGTAAAATGTGTCAGTGCTGATTTTAGAGATGGCAATGCTTTTGAGATTAAAAGTTGATATTTAATTGAAAAGGATTTTTGTGACATTTAAAATGCTAATGTTCTCAAGAAATCATCTTCAAAATCCACGTTTCTCTTCTGAGAATTCCAAACAAAATTACTCTGTTTTCCTTCTTACTGTGGGATGCCATGTTACATGAATCTGATGCTCTGAATGATGTACTTTTCATAGGAGAAATTATTTGTAATGGCATTCCACCAGCTAGTGATGAAAACACATTTGAAGCAGCTTACTGTCCAAAAACAAGTCATGTAGGTTATTGGCACTCGTTTCTGTTGGAGTGACATTTTATTGTAGTAAAAAGATGTAGATCTAAACATTTCACATGATTTTTTTTTTCTTGGAACCTTGATGTCTCTATTCTGAATGATCTAGACATGTAACATTGACTTTTATCAGACTTAAGTCGAGGAACTAATAGTGACTGCTTTGTATTGCAGTGACTTTTGCAATCCTTTTATGTTGATTGCCTAGCATGTCCAACAATCTAGTATCACAGCAATTATCAGTACAGAGCATCCAAATGGGTCAGCTGGAACACATTTCAAACAAGTTGGACTCGTCAATGCAAATGGGGTTGATGGAATCCAGAATACATGATCCTGCATTACAACAGATGTCCATGCCAGACATGCAAATGGGACGGATGGGACTGGGACAAAGTTCAACTGACACACTATCACAGCAGATGTCAATATCAAGCAACCAAGTACCGTTCTCAGAACCTATGTCTGATAACAATGTTTTGAAGAATTTCTCTGCACCAAATATGCAAACAAGACATATGGAACCACGAGCATACAATTTGATACCTAAGAAATTCTTACCTAAGAGGCAACTGGGAGACATGGAAACCATGTTTCATTCTTCTGGATCACAGCAGCCATCACTATTGAGCAAGCGAAAGCCCCCAATGGAACCTTCATCCAACAATTCTATGTCACAGAAGTTATCAATGCCTCCCAAGCGGGTAGCGCAAATGGAACATAGGCCGTGGTTGCTGCCAACGCCAGCACCAAATACTTCTGGGACAAATCGTCCGCAAGCACCATCTAAGAGGCCAGCTTCTAGTAAAGCTGGACCACAGCAATCACCAGTTCAGAAAAATCAAACTGGACAGATGCTGCCATTTTCAAGGGCTCGCAATGAGTCTGATTCTGTGAGGTCCAAGCTAAGGCAATCACTAGCAGATGCCTTGGCTCTGGTTTCTCAACAGAAGGATAAAACTTTAAATTCTGGAAAGAACTCTGAAGGTGAGGCTGCAAGTGCTCAAGCACAGAAACACGAAGAGACTCAACCTATGGTACAAACTCCTGGTGCTGCTGGTACTGTTGACCATATGTCTGATGAGCCCAAGGAATCCTTGCCCACAAGGGATGATTCTTTTACCCAAAACCATTCTGATGGCTCAAATACATCTCAGGAAACTTCCAACACTAATGGAAATGCTGGTTATTCAACACAGACCTCGAACCATGATGGACAGGGATTACAATCCAGTGTCATTTTCCGTGATGAGGATGTTTCATTTAGTGACAGCTTTTTTGTAAAAGATGATTTGTTGCAGGGAAATGGATTGTCCTGGGTATTGGAACCTGATGCAGAGATGGCAGAGAAAAAGGAGATTGAAACTGCTGAAACACAGCAAGGCCAGAAGCATATTAGCAAAGATATTGGAAAACTAATCCAGGATCCCCAATTTTTGGCTTCTGAAATTGAAGCAGAACTCTTCAAGTTATTTGGAGGAGTGAACAAGAAGTACAAGGAGAAGGGCAGGTCTCTATTGTTCAATTTGAAGGATCGTAGTAATCCGGAACTGAGAGAAAAAGTTATGTCAGGAGAGATTACTCCAGGGAGGCTCTGCTCTATGACCGCAGAGGAACTTGCATCCAAGGAGCTTTCAGAATGGCGGATGGCAAAAGCAGAGGAGCTTGCTCAAATGGTGGTTTTGCCTGATTCAGATGTTGATATCAGACGTTTGGTGAAGAAAACTCACAAGGGTGAGTTTCAAGTTGAAGTTGAACAAGATAGTGTCACAATGGAGGTTGCTGTCGGGACAAGTTCATTTACTCAGATGCCACCAAAATCAGAAGAGAAGGAAGCCTCTCCGCCTTCCAAATCTGATCAAATGAAAGACAAAGTGAATGCTGCTGACGACAAGAGAAATTTAGAAGAGAAGAAGGGTTCATATACGCTTACTATTCCTTCAAGTGAAGGGACTGATTTGATGCAAGGACTTATGGTGGATGATGTATTGAAGGATGCAGACTTTCTTCCTCCAATTGTCTCTCTAGATGAATTCATGGAATCCCTTGATTCTGAACCACCATTTGAAAATTTACCCTTGGATGCGGGTAAAGCAACACCCAGCTCTAACAATGATGACTCACAGGATGTGTCAGAAGCTAAGTCTCCTGCTGCAACTGTGAAGGATCTGGTTGGCAGCACTGCACAAACATCTGATAATGTGGAGGCAACTAACACATCACCTGAAGCTAATGGGAAATCTGTCAACATTCATGTAGAATCAGAAACGACACCCTCTGTTGGTGTATCCAAGGGGGAACATGTCTGGGAAGGCTTACTTCAGCTGAGTATTTCCATCATGGCCTCGGTTATTGGCATCTTTAAAAGGTTTGTGTTTTTGTAAACTAGCATTAATAGCATATATGCAGTTGCCCAAGAAACTTTTCTTGTGATACAGATATAGCATTGAAATTGTCTCTCATCTTATTTTATGGGTCACTACTCGCTACTTGTGAAATAAAACTTGTAATTTCCTGCTGTCCAAGCATGCGTTACACCGGTTGGGTAGTGTTTCTAATGAATTATGTGGTGGTCATTGTGAAGCTTTTTACCTTTTGCTGATCTGATTTTCTTGCTGCAGTGGTGACAAAACATCTGCAAAAGAGTGGTCTGGCTTCGTTGAGGTCAAAGGGAGAGTCAGACTTGATGCATTTGAGAAGTTCCTCCAGGAGCTTCCGATGTCCAGAAGTCGTGCTGTTATGGTATCTCAAGTTTCTTTTTGCTGTACTAAATTTCAGTTATGCTACTTTTGTCCAGAAAAGGGGGATATTTTTCTATCCATGCTTATTAATCCCACTCAACTGTTTCTGCAGCTTTTGGCCGTTACATTTGTGGTGAACGGCATCTTAATAAGAATTTTTTTGAATGGATGGCTTGATAAAAGTTTATATAAAGGAATAACCAAAATTTTACCTCCTATTATTTGATTTTTCAATTGCTGAATAAAGTTAGTTACTGGGACAAATAATATGTGCAAGAAAGTTGCAGAATCTGTGAAACGCCACTTGCCGTTGGTTCTCAAGTCTCAAGCAAACAATAACTAGTCTAGTTTTTAGCGTTTCTCAGTAAAACTATTTATAAGATAGTTGTCATTTGTTGCCTGCTGGATGAGAACGAACAGGGATAAGCTTTTCTTTCCCTTTCCAAGGTAAGAGTGCAATAATGCTAAATCATCCTGGAATGTTCATTTAACGGATGCCATTGCTTGGTTAGGAGATCTTCCCAGAAATCATAGCAGATCCATAATACTCTTGTACTCGGGATATATTGATGGAACATAAAATATCTTTCGATTCATTAACTAAATTTGATATAGCCACAGCATGGTTAAATTTTGTCAGTGTCTGGCACATCCTTTGCCCATGAAATCTGATGCCATAGGGAGCATCTATGTATTTCTTTTTTTATTCTAGCTCAACTTGAAAAGGCCACCTTTTACTTTCTCATGTTGCTAAATAAATTCTCTTGCTCTTGCAGGTTGTGCACTTCGTTTGCAAGGAGGGGTCCACGGAAAGTGAGAGGGAAAGTCTTAGAGAGGTAAGAAACGTGAAAAGTTCTGTTGCCTTTGATCACTCTTCAGCTGGTTTTCTCAATTGTAAAGTTGTGGCTGAAATTGCCTGCTGCAGGTGGCGGATTCCTATGTTTTGGATGAGAGAGTGGGTTTTGCTGAGCCTGCTCATGGAGTGGAACTTTATTTATGCCCACCTCATTTAAAGACACGTGAAAGGCTCATTAAGGTCCTCCCAAAGGACCAACTTGAGGCCCTTAATGCTGTTGATAATGGTCTAATTGGTGTTATTGTATGGAGAAAAGCACAAATAACGTCAACAATATCACCTACCTCTGCATCACACCATAAACACAGCTCAAAAAAGCAACAACACTTCACTTCTAGGAAGCACCAAGAAAAGGACACTAATATGAATGTGAATATTGCATCAAAACATCCCTTGCCTCCTCGTAGCGGAGCCTATCCCAACCCCCAACCTGATGAAGACGATGATGATGTGCCTCCTGGGTTTGGCCCTCCTGCTGGCCGGGATGAGGATGATTTACCTGAGTTTAACTTTTCTAGTAACTCTAAGGTATCAAGATCGCAGTTTTCAAACCAAAATCCTACTAGGGGACCGGGAATGCCCCCTCAGAATTTACCATATCACCAAACCCCATCTCGTCCCGTAGATTTGAGGGAGCTTGTACACAGATATGGCCAACCTAAAACTAATGTTCCACCAATGCAGCCATGGAATGATGATGACGATGACGATGACGATATGCCAGAGTGGCACCCTGAAGAAATCCAACATCATCGTACACACCCTCAGTCAACCCATGTGCATGGTGTGCAGCAGCCTATTCTAAGAGCCCACATGGCGCAGCAAACGGTACATCAGACAATGTCACCATTGGGAACATCTCCAGCCATGCCTCAAGTGAATATGATGCATAGTCAACAGAATCTTGCTCCCTCTTTGCAGCAAGGCGCCTGGGTGGCTTCTCCGCCTGTTCCCCATGGCCATCCGGCTTATCAATCTAGTGGAGGGCAAGCGTATGGGTCGCCCGGGCAGGCCTGGCGCAGAGATGCCCCTAAAAGTAGAGGCTTTTGATTTCTTGTATTGTAAATGTTAGCGTTTCTCTTCTGTTTTCCGTCTTTATGGTTTTTTAACCACAATTTTCTTTTATTCGTCGCTATTGTAGTTAAATTTTTTAGAGCAAATCAAAGTTAGAATGCTACCCTTGCAGATATTAGCCGTTAATTAGATCAATTGAAGAGTATTACATACTGGTTCCTTGAGCTCCATCACAAAAATGATTCTCATGTAATTAATGGGGTTTAGCTTCTTAAAAAACTAACTTGCTCTAGAACAGAGAAGTCAATGAATCCAGATGTTTCATGCTGATAATGTCTGATTATGATAAGGAGATTCCAGATTCTTTGTGTGTCTGCTGTGGAAATTTTATGTTTCAGCCCGTCATGCTCTCCCTCTTCCCCTCTCTCTGATCGAAGGCGTATGTATTAGTCTTCTCTGGTTATAAAATATATCTAGACTACAATTACTACTGGTGCTTTCCAGATGAAACAAACTTAGGAAACAATGTTAGACTGAAATTTCCTTGCTCTTCTCTCCTCTTTATTGCAAGAAGCAACCACATGCATGATTTTCTCTTCTGTGGAAGCGATAAGGGGCTTCTGGCTAAGTTAAAGGGGGCACATCGTGATTTAGAACTGCTCTCTTCATCTTTTTGGTCAATCAATAGAAACCATCATTTTTTGCTGCTCTTGTTTTTTGCTTTTTTCATCTTCTGCCAATAAAGTTTTTTCATGGCTATGCAATAATATAGATCTTGAGACCCCACGGAAACCTAGCATGAGAAGATGAGTTAGATCCCTGGTGGATATCTGGGAAGTGAACTGTTTACTAAACGTTGACTGTAAAGGATGATCAACGTCCGTAATTCTCCCTAATCTTTCAGAACTGAATTTGGTTTACTTCGACATAAGATTATCACTGCACATGAAGGAGATGCGCTTAAAGTAGGAGATGGTGGTGCAGAAGCATAACCCATGCCTTTTTCTGAAAGATTCCATTAAGACTGTTGCGGTAAACGAAGGAGCAACAACGAAACTGCTAGCCTTCTAGGAAAGCTTAGGACGATACGAAGAGTTTTCCCACATTAAAGATTAAAATCATAAACACTAACATTATATTGGGACCACTTTGTCGTCCTCGTTGGAAGAGAATCACCCAGCAGAAGGATTTGCAAACACAAAAAGGAAAGGCAAAACTGCAAAAGAAAAATACATAATGCGGTCGTCCAGTGAAGGAATACAAGGAGAAACAATATGATACATGTAGGTATACTCTTTCTGTCATTAAAAAAACAAAATACAGAATCAGTTGCATGGACCAGCCAGTAATGACTGAAAAGGACCGTAATAATTACAGTACTTCTACTGGGTTCCTATAGGTGTTGATTCAAAGGCTCATGAAATACAAGGAGAGCAAAAAGACAACCCGTGCAAATGGAAACAGCATTGGCTTCAGCATTTAGCTCAACATAATGGCTACTAGTACATAAATCTGATCAATCTTTAACCCCCTAATACACGCTTGAGTCCTGCTCGTTGTTCTGGTGCTAATCTTGTTGGGAACTTCACTTCAAATTTGATCCTCAAATCGCCCCAGTTACCTGGCTCCTTTGCTATTGGCATACCTTCCATGGCCACAACAAGCTCATAGCCAGGGCTCACGATATCATGTACAGGAATTGATAGATTCCGGCTGTCAAGTGTGGTTAGGTTTACGGTTGTCCCTCCGAGTGCTTCTGCTAGGGTCACCTTATGGTTGATGATAAGATCATTTCCATCTCTCTTGTATGTGGTCTGAGGTTTCTCATCAATTATAAACACAAGATCTGCTGGAAGCTGATTCTGCCGTTCATTTCCTTTATCTGGGAATGTAATCTTTGTTCCCTTCTTCCACCCTGGCTTCACATCAATGGTTAATATCTCTGTTTCTTGCACTTGTCGCCTGTGGAGTTTCATATTCAATTACAATCAGATAAAAAAAAAGGTTGTTGCAATTCTAGTTCTATAATGGGGATTCGTGTGTGAAAAAGACACAACATCAGCAGCATATAAAGACCAGGGGTAGTATGAGCATAAAGCAAGTTCGAGTAATCAAGATGTTCAGAATCTACGGAGGCATGTAGAATAATCTGATCAAGCAATCTTTTCATGTATATGAGGCAAATCATGACAACGTTTTTCATGGTAGAAGAATTTGCAGATAATTGTACGCAAACAATAGTCAAAGGCTTTGGCAAGGCTCCTAGCCAAGTAATTAATCAAGCATCACACTATCCACAACCATTTAGCACGCAAGGAATATGATTCATCCACCAGGTCAAAGAAGTTGATTTTGAACAACATATCAAGACACCAAATGGAAAGAAAAGGAGGGTAACTGAATGTGCTTGGTTAGAGAAATAAATAAACATACCCATGGGTATCAACTACAGTTCTTGATATCTTCATTTTCCTTGTTGATCCGTTATACAGTTCCTCGAGGCTGCAAGGCAATTTGCTCTCTACTGGTGGTGGTTTCCTTGGCATGGTCCCCTCACTGAATGTTCGAAAAGGAGCATCACTACTGCTAAATCCACCAAACAACCCTCCATCCGACTGGAACCTCATGGATTTACCAGGTCCTGTTAATCCAAATCCAAAAGGACTGCTTCCAAAGATATCCTCAGCCTTCCTAGGATTGAAACCATTTGACCCACCATCACTACCATTTCCGAAAGGGAAGCCACCACCGCCAGATGGTGGTGCCTCTTTTAATCCTTCTTCACCACACTGGTCATAAATTGCTCTTTTTTGGGGGTCACTCAAGACCTGAATTCACAAATATATCAAAATTTCAGGCAATGTAACCACAAATAGTAATGCACTGTCCTTGACTTGAATTTTTTGTCTTTATTATCATGAGTCCACAAGCAATCCAATGCAATAAACACAAAAGCCAATGCTACAATTTCCCAAGTAAATGAAATTATCAAGTACTTATCTTGGCAAAAAAAATTAACAAGCAAATGATGCATATATTTTAAAGCAATTTAAATCAATATCCATACGTATTTGATTCTTCTCTTCCAGTACATTTCTTTTTTGAGTCTAGTTTCTTTGGAATACAGCACGCGATAACAAGAAAATACATAATGTATAAATCTCAAAAGATTTGGATTTAAACATACATGCATGCATTCATACATATGCATGTACGTATTCGATTCTTTTCTCTCACCATTCCACAACAGTAACCATGAATCCTAAATTTCACATTGCATTCCAGATAAACACAAAGTAAAAAAGATCCCAGATTTTTTTTTAAAGCACAAGAAATAGTACAAAATAGAATTTCAAGGGAAAGAAAAATCAAACATGCCTCATAAGCCTCGGAGATCTCCTTGAATTTGGCTTCAGCTTCCTTCTTGGTAGTGGGGTTCTTATCAGGATGCCATTTCATTGCCAATCTTCTATATGCCTTCTTTAGATCATCATCTGTTGCATTCCTGTCAACCTTCAATATGTTATAGTAATCAACCCCCATTTTCTTCTTTCAGTAACCCAACGACCTTTTCTCCAAAACAATAAAGAATCTACCTATATCACCTCCTAGGTCTAATCACCGATCTTTTTACCCCAAGCCCAGATCACCAAAACCATTCCTTTAATCAAAATGTATATCCATCTAAACTACTTCTACTCCAAAAAAAAAAAAAAGAGAAAAAAACCCAAAGAAATCTTTCTTTGAACTATATTAACAACAGCATTGTCAAATTATTTGACAGTAAGAGAAAATGTGTAGCAAGATTTTAGCCTTGTCTCTTTGTGGATACAGAGAAGAAGAAGCTGAATCTTTTTGGCAAAGGTCGTTGGACCATTTGTTGTGTCTGATGGTCATGGAGGATTTTAATAACCGAAAGTAACGGAACATCTGTCATGAAAAACGGTCGTGCATATTTTGGTGTTTGGTCTTCATTAGCCCTATAAACTTAGTAATTTAACGGAATGACACTGCTCGAACCAAAAAAAAAGAAGAGAAATGACATATAATTTTGTTGTATTCTTGAAGTGAGATATTAATTAAAATTTAAATTAAAGACTAGATTAAATATATAATATTATTTTTTTAACATTGAAAAAACTACTATGCTATTACTTTTCTTTTAAAAGCCCCGTTGAACACTTAGATTTTATTTTTAAATCAATTAAAAATTAAACTAAGTATTCTTCTATGTTTTTTTTTATTGAAAATCCACCATTTTCTTAGCAGCCATTGCCGGTGTCCTAACTATTCTTATAATTCTATTAATAAAGTAAATATACTATATTGCTATTAATTTATATTTAGTTTGGTTAAAATCAAATAATTACTTGGATTCAATTTATGATTTCTAGTGATTTTTTGTAAATCAATGATAAATTAATTAAAAATACATTCAATATAGTTTGTTTAATGTAGTTAAACATAAAAATAAGTTGAATTAATAATAAATTAATTATTTCAACTAATCATATGTTCTGTTTAATTTAGGTTAAGTTATCAAATTTAAAATTTTATATATATTGTTAGAATTAACTGATAATGTAGTTAAATATACACACATTCATTCAATAAAGTATAAATGTTATTGAATTATAATGAATTAGATGTTTTATTGAATTGTTGTTAAGTTGATAAATTTAATATTTTCTTGGAATTAAATTAATTTGCTATGAATTTATATATCTAGCCATTATATTGATGAGAAATGGATTCTCTTGTGCTATTTTGGTATTTAATTATATTTTAGGTGTTAATTGCAAAATTGATCCAAAATAAATTCTCCTAACCTTCTTTTTTTAATAGTCTAAAATATATTCTAGTCCATATTGATTCCATAATTCCTGCTTCAATTCTTAAAGTTCAGATTTTCTAGCATCAATCTTAGATCCTTCAAATAAAATTCAATTAGGTCCTTTTTCATTAAATAGCTAAAGGCAACTAATTGTGGTATTACTTTTTGTATTTTTTTTGAAATATTATAGCATGTTTTATATATGTATGAATGTAACTCTCTTCATTTTCCCCCCTTTACAATAAGCTTATTATAAGTTGATTGTACTTGTCTACTATACTAAATGATATATCTAAAGTATTATATGTAAATAGTTGTCAAATATATCAAAGTGGAATTAAATATGAGCTTTATAGAACTCAAAATTAGACAAACTATATTGTTGATTGAAGAGTTGGTTAGCCAAAACTTCAATCATTATGGATTAGTTATGATATTTCAAAATGCCCGACAAAGTTGGAAAAAGAGAAGTTACCATAGCTATTTAAAGATTAAGTGTCATATTAAAATTCTTATAATTCATAGAGTAATTATTGAAAAACAAATAATGTACAGGGGTAGAGTTGAACATTGGTGAATTTACATGAAATAAAATATATAATTTATGTATTTTAGGCATTGCTTGCAATTTTTTCATGGTTGATAAACAACACCTTCCATCTCTTTTTTTCTAAACCCTTCTTATTTCAATTGTGGTCTTTTATGACATTTGAATTTCATTACTTGATATACTATTAAGCAGGAGTAGTTTTATCAACTAAACTTATGTTTTTTTTAATATTGAAAATTTTAATTATATTGGAAGTTTAAATTTTAATATAAAAAAAGAAGTCTGGATATATTCTACAGCTCAGATATTGTTCAGTGTTTAGTTCATATCTCAAGTTTTAGAAATACAAATACATTAATTCTTTTTTATGTTGAAAAGCTAGGATAATTTTACAGAACTTTCATGAAGACTACATATTCAAGTTCCAACATTATCAATGAAGTTCTATTCGGATAAAAAGATAAGAATTGTTACAAAATCAAGAAGTGGTTACCCACTCAATAATTAGTTATCAAATCAATAGTTCTGAATTTTGGTTTATAAAAGAAAGTATTTCCTATGTATTTAGATATCTTAGTTTTCATATTAAGATTATATTCTTGCTTCTTTTTTATATATTTTTATAATGTTTAAGTTTTGTTTTCATCAATCTTTTATTTATGCTTTTCATTTTCTTTATTATACCTATATAATCATGTTCTCCTTTTATTTTATTTATGTTTTTGTTCTTCATTATATTTAGTTAAATTTATTATGTTAAGGTAAAAATATTTTACTATTGGTGTTAGGATAAATATAATATAAACTGAATATGAACTTCAATAATTATATCATAAACATCTTGTTATTAACATGTCTTATCATTTTTATCTTATTAATTTTTAATATCTTACTTGTTAAATGATTAATTTAAATTTATATTATATAATACTTGATACAACAAATATTCAACATTTTTATAATCAACCGTATGGTATAACCTACACATGTATTATGAAAGAAATTTGATTTATTGTTAACATAAATTAATATCATGAATTCCTAATAATATTTAAAAATTTAATGTTACTTAAATAAAATAATTAATATGACTATATTAATAATTTATAATGAGTTATTAATGATAAATTATCCAATTAGAATCTTCTTTATATGTTATTTTTAGCTGAGTAATAAAAAAATTATTATACTTATTTAAAATAATATTAGCGGATCTTCTAATTATATCATAAACATCTTGTTATTAACATGTCTTATCATTTTTATCTTATTAATTTTTAATATCTTACTTGTTAAATGATTAATTTAAATTTATATTATATAATACTTGATACAACAAATATTCAACATTTTTATAATCAACCGTATGGTATAACCTACACATGTATTATGAAAGAAATTTGATTTATTGTTAACATAAATTAATATCATGAATTCCTAATAATATTTAAAAATTTAATGTTACTTAAATAAAATAATTAATATGACTATATTAATAATTTATAATGAGTTATTAATGATAAATTATCCAATTAGAATCTTCTTTATATGTTATTTTTAGCTGAGTAATAAAAAAATTATTATACTTATTTAAAATAATATTAGCGGATCTTCTAATTATATCATAAACATCTTGTTATTAACATGTCTTATCATTTTTATCTTATTAATTTTTAATATCTTACTTGTTAAATGATTAATTTAAATTTATATTATATAATACTTGATACAACAAATATTCAACATTTTTATAATCAACCGTATGGTATAACCTACACATGTATTATGAAAGAAATTTGATTTATTGTTAACATAAATTAATATCATGAATTCCTAATAATATTTAAAAATTTAATGTTACTTAAATAAAATAATTAATATGACTATATTAATAATTTATAATGAGTTATTAATGATAAATTATCCAATTAGAATCTTCTTTATATGTTATTTTTAGCTGAGTAATAAAAAAATTATTATACTTATTTAAAATAATATTAGCAGATCTTCTAATTCTAATAATAATTCTTATCATTATTTAATCTTCACATTAATTTTACATTTTAAAAATCTTTTTGACTTATTATTATTATTATTTATAGTTTATATAATTAATCTTTTTATGATTCGATGTAATTTTAATGAATTATTTATTATTTCAATATTTTTATATTTATTATTTTTATATTTTTATATTTAAAAAAAATATCAACAATGATCAAAGCTAGACAGCGGGCCTTTACCATCAAATGACTAGCTCCACTCTTCTTTTTTTCATGCCCGAAAGACTCCAGTATTCACAAAGCAAGTTCACCGGATAAAACAAAGGAACATCATTTCTCCCTGTAAATGAAAAGATCTTGTTGACTTCCTTCGTCAACAAGCAATCCAATGAAACAACAAACATCTCCTTCGTTTTAATTGCTAGCAAAATTCATTAAAAAGACTCACCCGGCATTTTTTGACATGAAAGGGTATCAACCTCTCTTAAAAGTAATCTAATCCCACCAATGCAAATGGAGGCAAAGAAGAGTGGGGAGCCATTGTAACAGTATAACTTGAACAGTATAAAAAGCTGCCAAACCATCATATAATCAAGCTTTACATGCAACCCCAAACCATTTTGACATTAGGGTGATCTTTACACCATATAGCATACTAATTCAAAATAACAGATATTGTCAAGAAGCATATATCACTTCAATTCCAGAAACCTGCAATTTGTGAAACCGCTCAAGGGGCCTTCAATTGATAGCAGAACCCAGAGAAAAAAAAAGGGGATATTTGGAAGAAGCACCTATCTGAGGACTATACACCCACAACCAAGCCATTATGTTAAATGCATGTCTCCCATCTCAAAAGAAAGATGCCCTAATGATATACTTTTCTTTCAGAAAACCAAAAAGAAAGGCCAAAGAAAACAACTGAATAGATCACAAGTCAATCAGGTGGCAACCACTGTGTCCGGGGCTGAGGAGCCAGATGAGGGACTGGCTTCATCCACAATAGTCTTTGGTTTCGCAGATGAAGCCTCAGCTGAAGGCCCGGGTTCATAAACATCCCCAATATCCAAGGTGTCTGGAAGGTTTCCAGAAGACTCAAGAGTGTCAAACTGCATGAGAACCAATATATTAGGGTGACCCAAAAAGTGGAAAGATGAAATGAGGTAGGAATCAAATTTAGAAAACCAAAATACTGATCCAAAATGCAATTTCTACGATGTTCTTTTTCAGCATACTGGAATTGTCAAAAAATCACATTATCACAGATTATATAGCATGGGCCAAAAGCTGTCTTGTAGTTCACTACTTAACTCTCAATGATCAAAACAGCAAACCAAAATAAATATGCAAAATTCAACGAATTTAGACCAATTTACAGGAGATCTGTATATGTAAATGTGCATCTAACTTTCACCAAAACAAGGGACAACCCCTCAAGTTAATGAACATGCAGACAGACATTTTGAAATCCTTCACTCAGAATTCAGAAATGTAATCCGAGTAAAGCAAGTGCATATAAGATAATCCCACTAACTTTGCACATAAAGCAAATCGTGTAATTTCCACCAGAAAAGTTTTCTCCTTGCATTTCACTCTAACATAGAAGACAGAACATTTCACTCACCCTGGTATTTTTATCAACTCACATTTACGAAATAGTGAAGAAAGCAAACTAAACTTGTGATCAATCTAAAATCATAACAAATCAAATAATTCTTGCGAAAATTACAACCAAGCACTGACATCAGAGCAGAAGAGAGAGGAAAAAAGGGAAAGAAGTCTAGAGTTAACCAAATATATAATGCAACATGAAAAAAAGATAAAGAACAAGAAAGAAGAGCAACAAAAGGAATTAGAGCAACACAAAATGGCTCATAGCACACACAAAACACAAATTTAACACATTAAATTGGCCTCATTCCATTCCTCTCCAGTTTTTATGTCTTCAATCAACATGATAAACAAATCTGTATACCACTAAACAGTTTGTAAGAAAATTTACCTCAAGTTGGTTTAACATGTCAATAGCAGCATCCACGTCACCTTTGTTAGCCATATAGACACCAGTGAGGGACTCATCAGATATGCCAGGAAAATTGATCCGAAGATATTCCAAGTCCATTTCAAATTCTTCATCCACGATCTGCTTCCCTGACATCTCGTATGAATTCTGTGATGACAAGCCATAAGAACCATACCCAGATTGACTCTTCAGCATAGACATTTCAGGAACAGAAATCGGCCCTTTATCATTTTGCCTAATCTGTGCATTATGCTTGGCAGACCCATACCACACATTTGGATTCCCACCCTGCACAGTCCATCCTAGATTTTCAATTCTATCAGCTGAATCCCTTTTAGAAAGGGGAATATACGCTGCTGCATATGGGTTCAAAGTAGAGAATCCTCCGGGCTTCATTTCCTTCAGTATGCAAATCACACCTGTACATAACAACAAATAAAAAAACCCGCCATTATCAAGAAATTTCTGCTTGATTCAAAACCTAAAAAAAATCAAACAAAACCCTTACGATCAAATACGGTACATACACGAAAAAGAGCTCATAAAATCTTTCCATAAAGAAATAAAAGAAAAATTAAGGATCACAACGACAATTAAGATAGATAACTAACACAACCATACCTAATTACTTCATTTTGAATAAGCGAATTTCAACTAATTTTTACCTAAATCAATTAGATTAAAAAAAATACAGATAAAACATCAACACAAAAAAAATACCATTAGAAATAAATATATAAAAATCAAAATTAAGAAAGAACAAAATAAAGCGGAGTTCAGCAAGAAAAATATCGAATTGATGATCTTGATGTCAACCACAATGATTAAGGAGATAAATTTTAGATAGTTTACCTGGAATAATCGATCGCGGAAGCAAAATTGGAAAGTATATTGGAAGCAAAGAAACTCTAATTTTTTGTTTTGAGATGAAAGAGAAAGAGAGAAATGATCGAGAGAGAAGAATCAGCGAGCTCCTTCATAATAAAGGTTTCAATTTTTTCAAGATGACTTTTTGAGGTCCGTTTAGCTTCCGTTATTTTGTAACCGTTGCAAGGTCTACACTTTTCAAACGCCATCAGTTGTTTAGCGGCAGAGAGGAAAGGGTGTCGTTTTATCAAGTAAATTAGCTAATGAAGAGCGCTTTGATTGGTTAATTTAGTAATTCAGTGTTTCGCCACTTAATTTAGGGCTAACTACGAATTGGTTACTAAAGTATTGGATGTATCTCAATTGAATCCTTAAACTAAAAATTAGTTGTTTTTCACCTTGTAAGTATCACTAGCCTACCAATCAATTCCATCGTTATGTTCCACTAATTTACTCTTAATCTATGAATGATAGGCTTTGTTGATTCCTATAAAAGAAAGCAAACCAACTTCAGATGCTAAGGTGATTAAATCTCCTATTAAATTAAATTAGAATAATCTTCGTAATATAATCTTTAAAGATGCTATAGATTTTGGGCTTAAAAGAACTTAAAGTTAAAAAATATTTAATTATTTTAGTATTTTTATAAAAAAAAAACAATATGATATACTTTTATCTAAAAAAACTATTGATAAACCAATATAGAACCCATCATTTTTTCTTTTTCTTTTTTGTTTTCTTTTTTTTCTTTTCTCTGCTTCAACATAAAATTAAAAATAAAAAAAATAGTTTTTGAATTATAGAAAATACTAAAGAATTTTAAAGAATACTTTTTACCGCAAAAATATTTGGATTTCAATGAGATTATATGCAATTATATGTTGGGTTCATGAAATCTGTGGGTTTTCCTTAGCGTTATAACATCTTGAGGACTAGATTGTAATTTCAGTAATAGTTGGGTTTAAAATTGATAACTTTTATGGTTTCTATACTGATAAAATTATTGTTCACAATTGGAGGACTGGTTTACAGTTAACTTTCCAGTTTATAAAGTGGAAACTGAAATGCCAAGTGGATGAGGTAAGCTCATAACAGTGGAAGAAGGAAGAGACAACGGCAATGGCAATGGCTCTTCTTTGTTCTCCTTCACACTTCACAACCCATCACCACAATCCTTTCTTTAGGTAATGTTCTCAATTCTACACCATCCGTGTCTTTCTCTTTGGTTCTTTAACATGGGCTATGTTTTGATGTGGTTTTCATTTCAGGAACCAAAGTAGGATCTTGTTAAGCCAGAAGAAATGTAAATTAAAAGAGAAGATTATGGCATGTTCATGTGCTTGTTCCTCTTCAGATCCCAGTTTAAAAAATGGGTTTTGTAGAAGGGACTTGGTGCTTTTTGGTCTCTCTTCTTCATTATCCATTGCCTTCCCATCTTCAGGTAAGCTTGAGCTTCATTGAAAGCTTGATCTTTTTGTTTGAGTTTATTGATTGTATGATTCGAGTGGTGTAGCAAGAGCTGATACACTGCCTTTCTTGTTGTGCTTGCTTTGGACTTGTGAGACATATATAATACCTTGAAAATGCTTGAATTTCAATGATTTTTCTAGTTCTTTATAGGGATACTTGCTGAGGAAGATCTGAAAATGGCTTCAGTGGTTGATGAAATAAACGCCTATACTTATTCATATCCAGTGGAATCGCCATCTAAGAAGTTCCTCTTCAAATGGTAGGTGTTTGAATCCAAGTGCTATGCAGTATAGTCTGAAGCAGTGCATTAGGTCTGCGTGTTGTTTAATATGTATTCTTTTATCTGTGTGTTTTGACTGCAATTCCAAGTGAAGAAGTATTTTTTCATGAATTGGATGATTATGTTGCTGGAGGCGAATGTGAAGTGGAATATATTAATAAAGGAATTGAGCATCCATGGACATTCGTATGCCTGAAAAAATTGGCCTATATCTAGAAAAATGTTCCCCAGCGAACAGTTTTGCTAACAAGTTCACTCTGAGTGGGAGCCATTTTAATTGGGTCTCTCTCTTCAACTGTAATTCCATAATTCAAATGTGTTCAAAATGTTGATAAGTCTTACTACTACATTTATTCTGTGTTCTGTCTGCAATTTTGCTTCTCTTTATTGCTATGGTGTGTCCTTGGAAATTATGGGAACATAACTCCATTAGTGATTTGCTTATTAAAGGGTGGAATCCAGAAAACCTGAACGCTATTCATCAGCTGCACCACTGTCCCGTAAGTTCAGTTAATTTGCTATATGAGGGATGAGAGAAACATGAACTATTACATGCCCTTTTAAAAACCATATGAATTCCTGCTTATATTGTTTTGAACTTGTTACAGCTGATGCACGCCTGCGCATTGTGTCCGAGCGTGTTGACATCATTGATAACCTCATCCTCTCTGTTTCGGTAGTAATTCCATGTGACCTTATTCTAGCTAGACACAATGTCTGATGAGGTTGTTTTTTTCAAGGATTGTGATTTTATTACTTTGATTCAGATAGGTCCCCCAAATCTTCAGTTTGTAAAATCTAAAGACAAGAGTACCTGGGCTGCAAAAGATGTTGCTGATTCTGTTTTGTCTGACAAGTCTTCACTGGTAATATGTCTTAGCATCTCTTACTAAGATTTAAGAGGCCCTCAGTTTGACAAACATAGCTGATGGATTTTCCGGACCACTGACAAAAACAGAATAGGTGCAGAATTAAAACATAAGTTTGAATCTTATATTAAATGATAATTTTTTCTTATAATACATCTCACACAAGACCTACATTGGTGTGAAACTGAGTTCTACATAATAATTTCCACTGTCCTCGCAACCTTAGAAATTCATTGCACTGCAAACATGGGTCCATAGATTTGTCAGATCATAGATGATAGAGCCAACACTAGATTTCTGTTGAATCGTATAGAGAGGCTTTCTTGGTGAACAGGGTTGTTATCTGAGAAGCCTTGTCATCCTGGACGGGACTGGCCATGACCTCTCTTTTTGTGCTTCTTGGACTCCATTTCTTCTGAAAGCTTAACTCCTTGAATGAAGTAATGCTGGTTTAACATGCTTCATTATTTCTTTTGCAGCGAGTCACTTCAACTCAACGTTTGTCTGAGAGTTCAATTCTTGATGCACATGCTAATGAAGTAAATTTTGAAACCTTTTTGTATTTTGTAGAATTCCATATTGGGAATGCTACATACAGAAACATATATTCCTGTATTTCCATTTATGTTTTATCTTGTATAGCTGCACGAGTTATGTGGCATTTTTTTTTCCCAGATTGATGGTGAGCCATACTGGTTTTATGAATATATTGTACGAAAGTCGCCCACCAAAAATGTAAGTTCTCCCCCTTCCTTAGCAGGATTCTTTTGAAAGATCTGCTACAGCTCTCTGTTGTTGATAGTTTGCATGGGAATTTGTAGGCTCAAGAATCAAATCTTTTCCGACGCTACATTGCTTCAACAGCTGAACGAGATGGTATGGGGCCTTTTTTTTTTAAAGCAAACAGTCGCATGAAAATATATTCCAATACTAGTTTCTTTTCTCCGCTCAATAACACTAAATGTCAACCGATGACTATTCACCAGGAGAAACTGTATCCACGTCATTTCTTCTTCTTGTTTGAAATCTTGAGTATATTTCATGGTTCTACTGTTTTTCCGAACTTACAGTTCAACTCAATTGCAGGGTTTTTGTATTCTCTAAGTGCTTCTACTCTAAGCAAGCAGTGGGACAAGGTATACAGCTCTCTTGTGTCTGTATTGAGTTGAACTCGTCATTCTGCAGATACATTCCTGTATTGGTTTATTCATTGAATTAAGCCTAAACAAGATATCATTTCCTGTGCTGCAGATGGGGCCTTACTTGGAAAAAACTGTGGCCTCGTTCCGCCTTCTCCCTCCTACAGGGGACTATGTACCTCCATACAAGGATCCATGGAGATTTTGGTGACAAGCTTTCATCTTCTTCATTTATAATATCTCACTCCTTTTTTCTTGTCAATTCAGTAAGTGTAAAGTTCAGGGAAAATTTAGTCATCTGTATTATTCTTTCGTTGCATGATTTTGTTGAATTCATAATCACATACTGGGTTTTGTTATCTCTGTGGGATTAATGTCACCAAACTAAATTGATTCATCTGTCCCGGGAGGAATGATTATGTGACATTCAGTCGGATGCTATACTAGAGGTTGCCATTAATAAGTATCGTAAAACACCATGGAATTTCATCGAGAGGGGGGAAAGCACAGAGCCCTCAAAAAGAAGAAAATGACATAGTTGATCCAGAAAAATAGCCATATAAATGCCATTCATGCACGTCAGTTGTTTCAAGTCTTTCGACAGAACTGATATCGACAGCCCAAGAACATGTGTTCGTCAATAATCTCGATCGTGCCTAGATTTGATTTCATTGATTTTTTTAAGAACTGCTTAACGTAATATTCAAAAAGGAGCCGTTCGGAGGAGCAGATTGTAGGAGCACTCGCAAACGGCTGGTAAGATGGTAGAGTAGGGTCCGTTGCGTAGCCACTGCAGAGGCCTTCATCTGCCTTACAACGGATGCCTGAAAAAAGTAGAAAGGACAAGACAAATGCTTAATGACTTTTAGATATTAGATGGCCATTAATAAAGGACCACAACAACAGTCTTCAAATAAGGACCAAGCTGGGGCATCTCAAAACCACATCCAAATGAACAGGTAACCTTTTGGAGCCTCTCTCATTCTCGTTATTACTTATTACATGATCGAATAGCAATCCAAAAGAGATTGTTGAAAAGCTTTTTTAATATATAAATAGAGGGGTGGTAAGAGAAGGACTGAGATTAACCTGAAGACGTTTCCCAAGCTAGGCCTCAACCTCCGTACCAAATGAAATAATTTTGGCCTGAGATTTAAGAGGATCAATTGTAGGATCAACAGAAAGTAAACTAGGAATCCGGGGCGTAGGCTAGCCTCCATCCGGCGTGGCCTCCCTTCCCTTCTATTCTTGGCGTCAATTGTTCAAGTGTTGCAGTTGCAAGCTTCTTAAATGCAAGCTAGCCATCACCCTCCAATATGGACTCTGCCAATTGACTCTCGAATACTCCAGCAGCCTGTGTGAAAGGAAAAAATAACACTAGATTGCCTCGAGAAAACATTTCGATCCACAACTTGCAACAGCAAACAAGACACTGGATAACAGGTATATGATGCGGGCGGGCGCATGCACATGCATGCATAGATTACATAAAAAATGCTAGCTATTCTTGATCTCTTCCTACATTACTAGTTAATAATAAATGAAAAAAACAATGGATAACATGTGAGATGTATATGATCCATCCATTCACAATTACAGCATCTAGACCTTTCAACCATGGACATTCTGATACGTCCAAGCTCATCGGTAGTGGTTAACAGAGTGGATGAGAAAATTCACATGTTACCTCAGTCGGTGAGAGGGCATCTTGTTCTACGGAACGGGTGATCAGTTTGTCCTGTCAATTGCTGGCACAGTTTTGAATCTTCAATCAAAACTCCGATCCAACCAAATTGAAGCTCGGGCTCAAATTTTGCTATATTTAAATGCTCTCGCTTAAGCCTCACCTGAAATCGGAAAGATCAATGTCAATATAATTGTGTGAAAAACCAGCGACAAACTAAAAAAACAGAGCGGAACTACTGCATGAGAAATATTTAACTACAAGAGGATAGTTACTCACTTGAGCTGCAACGTCACCATTTTCAAATGTTAGAACACCTTTTGGATTTCAAACCGTTCCACACAGAGCCTTACTTTGCACAAACGACTCTTTCACACATTCCACCCTCAACCCATTTGCATTCCTTGATAACTCTACATCCTTTCCACAAAAACGCGAGAACCTAATAGCTTGAGCAACCCAATCACTTTGTTTTTTCATACAAATACATTCCCGAAAACCTCTTTTCGATAACTGCCCTGTTCCCGAATACAGAGAATTGGGGCGGTTCCGACCATTTAACGGGGAATAACCGGAATCCCGAGAAACGGGCTGTTAAATTTTAAGTTCATTATCTTCTTTTAAGCAGTTTCTTGGCAGAATGGTAACTCATTTGATGGAGCCCAAGAAACTTCAATAGTGCGGTAGCTAATTTATATAAAAAAAAAATTATAAATTTTTTTATTTAACTTATTTTAATATGTTGTTGTTAAAAATATATTTTTAATCAAAAATATTTTAAAAAATAATTATCGTTACAATTTCAAATACTCCCTCTGGTGAATCATCATAGTGCAGTTTGACTAGGCATTCCAATCCTAAAATAAACCAAAAAAATAATCAAAACCCGCTTCTAGAAAATGAAAATATAGATGAAGACAGGGGCGAATTAAAGATTAACTCTAACATTTGTTTTCTAAGTAATTTGAACGAAAGAACGGAATAGAGAATTTCAATATTGTCAATCATCCTACCGCGTTCTATTTTTCTTTGCACAGATTTTCTTTTAAAATATGCAAAGTTTCTAATTTTGTTTTGTTGCGAGAGCACAAACTTTCAATTTCCAACCAAAACAAAAGATTGGATATTGACATTGATAGATGAAAGCCTTTGATGATTTGAAGATGTTATTATTATATTATGGTATAATTATAGTGCTTTTAATTAAAAACGTTATAATTATAGTGCTTTTAAGATATAGACTATTAGATATTTTTTATATCGTATTATAATAATTTGTTTTATTGATTAATAATTTAACTAATTATTTCATGATTATTAATATTATAATACAATTCAAAAATGCTTTGTTACCATGAATTAAAAAATGATATTCACTCCGTAATAACTAAAAATACAATATCTTTTAAGTAGTCTCACTAATTGCATGGAAAAAACTATCTTTCTGTGATTTAATAATTACTTTCCTACGTGATGATGATAAATAAAAATAGCATTACCATTGTATCATAAACTTCACCTTGATACTCCATAAATACCATTGAACTTGCCGTATAACTTACTGCTGCTATTGACCACGCTTGGATTGTATGCATGGTATCAGAAGCATATGTGCCAATTTTTAGATGCTGGACAAGGTAAAGCAAAAGCCATCTTGAGTTTTAGTAAAGTCCACGTCGCAAGCTTATTCTCTTTTCAACCCAACTTTGCCCGAATCTCATTTGCATCAGAGCAGCAACACGGTCCAACATTCTACCAGACCTCCCACCAGCAACCTGAACCTGATCCAGCCTTGCTAGTTTTGAAAAATGCATACATAACCCCAGTGAAGGAAGCAAAAATGGATCACAGAAACTAACAAGTGCAGCTTGCTGAAAGCAAATTAGCAAATATCAAGTTTATCTCACCACCTTAAACCTATGCTCTATTCAAAATATATTTTCATACTTTTAAATAATCCGTAAATCACTTGGCGCTCATTCATCAACAAGAAAAGACTTAGATTTCAAAGGGCTGCATTACACAGAATTCAAGTTCAACTACCCTTCCAGTGAAGAATTTCAATTAACAAAACTGCCAAAACTATGTTTTCCATGACATCAGAGCAAAGATAAGATCCAAAACGCCAAAGAGGAAGCTTCTTTTTTTTTTTTTTTGCTGTCCAAAGCAATACAACTAGAAAGTCACCTTTCACAAAGCCAGAGCCTGGCGCCCACTGTTTATTTTGCATTGGTATATGAACAACAAGAAACATATGTCCATATATGTGTGCTAGATGAAATGGGCATTTTACCGCACTGGCTGCTGGTTGTAATGATTCTTCTCTTTCTTCTTGGCTGCAGCTAGCCTTGCACTTCTTGCAGCAGCCTCTTGAGCAGCAGCTTTGGCACCCCCATCCATCTCTTTACTAGACTTCTTCTTCTTTGCAGATGCCATCTTCCTTAGTCGTTCTTTCATGTCAACAGCAGAAGCATCCTCCTCCGCGTGCTCCGTTCCAGCAGCTTCTTCTGACCTGTTATTGGCTTCTGAATTGGTGGGCTGATCTTGGGGCTCCTTAGCTGACTTGTCCTTCTTTTTCTTCTTCTTGGCGTTTTTGGACTCTCCAGCGACATTTTCCTTCTTATCTCCCTCTTCATGAGTCTCCCCATCTTTCTTCTCCTGTGCAGCATCTGCAGAAGCAAGTAAAGAGAACTCTTTCTCAGAGGAGATTTAACACCAGAAGCATATTTAAGGCTAAACACCTGGCTACAAAATATTAGGGAACAACCGCACCCTTCCGCGGTCCTAGCAAAAACTGGAAGAAACAAGAAAAATACCTCTCTACACCAATACAAAGTAGAACGGTAAAATTATGAAACAATTTGAAGCCAAAAGTTAAGCATGAGGGACATGGAAGCAGTGCACACAGGCACATTGATTATCTGCTAAATTGCAGCAAACCTGACAATGCATTAAATGGTTAGGTTATACATTTTGACTTGTCTAGAGCAAACATGATCCAACTATCCACGTTTCAGCTTCAACATGTATTATTGAAGCAAAGAATAATATCAATAAGAGTGTTGAATAAACACTTTTAGCATGCAAACAACCAGAGACCTTGGAAGATGAAGCTTTGGTGGGTAACAACAAGTTTCTTGTGCTTGTCTAGGTCATTGCTATTATCTAAAGAAACATGATGCATTAACAGATTTTTAACTTCTATGCCAATTAAACATCCTTGATTGGCACCATGGACAAACTTTTGGGCTTTCGGCATATAAATGGAATTACCACGTGACTCATCTTGGCCATTGCTATCTTTCTGAGCAACTCCAAAATCCGCAAGAAGGGCCTCAAGCTCTGCAAGTTCCTTCTTCTTTCTTTCCTTCTTAGAAAGTTGTCTTCCTGTCTCCTTGGGTGGCAGAGGAACTTCAGGGGTCTTCTTCACCAGTGGCTCAGGATGTACTGCCTCTGGTTCATGGTCATGTTCTTCCTCTACATCATCATCACCTTCATCCAAAATATCTTCTTCGCTCTCACTTTCCTGCAACCCACAAAAAAAAAACAAAAAAGGCAATCAGTGCGTGCCAGCAAATGTTGAAGTTTTCATAAACCATTTGCAAGGTTCTTTCTGTTCTATGGGGATTGTGGAAGACAAATAAATAGTAACCTATCAAGATTTTAAAACAAAAACAGTTCAAGTGCGACACAAGTAAAAAAAAAATAAATGATCCAGGTTTTGCGCTGTCACAATAATTAAGCCTTCCCATCAATTTTCTGGAACTCCTCTCCAGCCTCAGGTTGAAATCATATTTTAGGATATAATGGCTAGTCTTCCACAGTGCATTCATGTCTTATTTTTTTCTCTGCAGATGTACCTTTTCTATTCCTTTCAAAAAGCAAAAAAATAAAAACATAGAACCCCGCCAATTTGGAAAGAAAATCATAACAGCCCATATGTAATTACCATGTCAGGATCACCATGTAATCACACGGTACGCACAACACACAATCAAAAATCCAATCATTACAACAAAAAACTTGAACATTGCAAATAAAACTTACACACTCGCAGACTAATATAGCAAATGGGCTTGGATAAACAAAACTAATAGCAACACCCTGTCAATATAGCACATAAATCAATCACATGTGGCATACAACTCCTAAGCATAATAAAATCGTGCCAAGGATGCATATCAATCTATCATCCACGCCATAACAATCACCATTCAAATTATCAAGAACCTTGAATCCAAACCAATAATTACCCACACGTGCACATACATAAAACATTTAAATCCATCCTCTCACCTCTACATGGGCAGATTTCTCCTCACTCTGCTGCTGGTCCGAGGACCCCCAAACAGATAGAGGCGGTGCCGTCGTAGCATAATAATCATCGTCATCTTCGTCGTCAACATCAGCCCAAGATTTAGCAGTAAGTTTTGCCGGGGCCCAAAAAACTTCCTGATCAGGATCCTTCGATTGCTGCTCTTTCCCACTCTTAGAACCCCCTTTCCCGCTCTTCGAACCTACACGCTCCTTATCAGATTTCTTCTTCTTCCTCAATGTCTCAAGCGCAGCAAACACGTTCGTACTGTTAATCACCAACGATCCCTCATCTCTCCTGCTTCCTCCACCCACCATGATTACCAACTTAGGGACAAAACTGTAAATTCGCAGAAAGGGACTAAACTCGAAATTTGTGAAAATCGTATGGACAAAGAACGACGACGACGACAAATTCCTAGGGTTTCAATAAATGAAAGATCAGACAAATTACAAGATAAAATATAAAATTAAGATTTAACAAAAAAACAAAATTATTAAGTGATAATTTATACTTATCGACAAATCGATTACAAAACCAAATCGTTAAAATTAAACTTCGGTTTTCTTGGCACTTGTTATACAAAAATTAGGGTTTCTTAGTAGAAATCGAGAGAGATAAAGTTCCGATGAGAGGCGGATATGGCGGAAAATGAGCGGCGGTGGCGGTGAGAGAATAGTTTGAATTAGGGTTTGAATGGATATTTGATTTGCATGTGAAAGGAAAGAGAGGAGATAGGGCTTGTCGCTGCTGCAGTGGCGTTATTAGATAACGTTTTGAGAGGAAGGAGGAGGAGATCAAGGGTGGAATTTATAGAGTTTGTTTTTTCGGAACGCTTGCCCTTGATAAATCTTTTATTTACAGTTAGTAGTTTGAGAGAACGGCGTCGTGCTGGGGATTTGACGAAAAATATAGTAGATATGGTAGGAAAATAATTACTTTACTCCTATTATTTTTTTACAAGAATGGGCAAATTCCAAGAAATTATCTAGATTATTGAATCATTTGATTAATGAGTGGATGGTTGAATCAAATTAATTAATTATTTTTATTAAAATAATAATTTTATTATTATCTTTTAAAAATATATATATTTAATTAGATTAATCATGTTATTAAAATCTGGTTGTGCCGTGAAATTTTATCAATTTAATTATAAATTTAACTTGAGTTAAACACTCTTTAAAACGGTTTCCATGGCCAGGATTATAGGGGGGGGGGGAAGAAAAATGAGAAATTACACTACAGAATGCCGACTAAGAAAATTATTTTCAAAAGCTACTTAGAAGGTCATTTTATTGAATTTTGGATATTCTTTTTTATGTATTTGGGATAAAAATATCCATCCATTTAAAGGCGCCTATTTAATTTTATAAAACAAAAATGTTTATCATTTAAAAAAATCAATAATATAATGAAATTCATATTTATAGAAAAAAAAATCCTATTAAAAAATGTAATAAAAATTTAATGTCGTGATATTTTTTAAAATAAAATATGCTACTGTATATTATATATTCCCTGCTTGTTATCTATATTTTTTTAATATTAGATATGCTCTTTTTCGTCTATTTTTTCTTTGTAATTTTTATTTAATACTTAATTTATGATATTTTTCTTTTTGATAATTAATACCGACTCCTTCTTAATTATAAATAATGTTTATAACCTAATAAGATAAACCTTAAATTTATTTTTAGAGTTTGACGCCCGTGTTACGTTTGTTATTTGTTAGTGTTTCCTGCGTAAAGCGTGAGAGTGATTTTCTAGTTTTTAGAATATCCAAGAGAGAGAAAATAAGCTTTTTAAGGTGGAAGCATTTAATTTAACGGTGATAAGTAATTAAGAAAAATAATTACGTCGTCGTTTTAAAGAACAGTTACTAACTTGTTTCTTTTCTATAAGTTTTCAAAATACCAAGGGGCTTTTAATTCCTTGTGTTTGTTGTCATTCATTTCTAAATCCATGTCATCTTTTCTTTCATTTTTTCTCCCTCTGGATGTACAATATTTTATTTTTTTTAATGAAATAGTTCAATATTCATTTATCAAGTTATTAAACATGTCCAGTGGGTTGAAGATAGAACTTTTTTTATCAAAAAATAATTTTTTATATATTTTAAATCATTTTAATACTTTAATTTTAAAAAATATTTAAAAAATAACCACCACCATCATTTATAAACCAATATTCAAATTCGAGGTTTGTATTTTCGTCGCCTGCATCCTTTTGTCAGGCTATTGTTTTAAGTAAGCATTCGATATAATGTATTGAAACGTCACCAGCATTATCAGTTATATAATTAACATCAGGATTACTGCGTGTTGTTTTCTTTAGTTGGTAAGAAACTAGCTTTTAAGGTCGTGATGCGTTGCAACTAAAATAAAAAAATAAAACTAAATGTTAAAAAATCATATTTGGATTGTAGGAAGTTGTTTGTTATTGTTATTAAACTCGATGTAGGGGTTAATTTTAAAAAAATTTGATTTAATTTAAATTTAAAATTAAATTATATTAAAATTATTTCAATATAACTTAGTTAATTTAATAAGTATAAAAGCAACAAAAAAATGAACGACAACATGACTTCTTGAAAAAGAATGAGGGTGGCCTTTTAGTCGATAAGAAATTACTGTGGTGTGTTGTTTTTTTTAAAATGTGTGTGGGATGTTGTGAAAATCACATTTTTAAAAATTTTGAAAAAAAATTGTTTAAAATGAAATTTTATTTATATTTTCATATTATTTTGATATGTTGATATTAAAATAACTTTTTTAAAAAATATTTTAATATATTTTTAAATAAAAAATACTTTAAATCATTATCGCTGACATGTAATCTCAAACATACCCTTGGCAAGAAACTACCTTGCATGTTTTCATTGTGTTATACATATCTAAATATATAAAAATATATCCAAGTTATAGAAAATTATTTGATATTATTATTAAATTTAATTTAATGAGATAATTTTAAAATTTTCTAACTTAACTTTTTATTTAACTTGAGTTTAAAATTAACATGTGCATGTGTATAGGTGTGTGTATTTTTAAAAAACAATTATTCATAAATATTATATTTTTATTGGTTTTTTTATTTTTTTTTAATTTTATCATTTTGTATTTGATTAATTTTGAATTAACCTTCATATTTTTTAATCGTGTAATTAAATAAAAATATTCTAAAAAATAATCAATATAGCTCAGGCTTGTGAGCTTTCCTCAAACCCACGTGTTTGGAAATTGTTTTAAGGACTAGGATTGCTTGGCCATATATAATTGCACACCTAACTTGACATTTTTTTATGATTTTATTTTTAAATATTAGGTTTTTATTGAATTTTTTTATTTTTTATTTTATCTTTTAATATTTTATTGATTTTAATTTTATCTTTATATTTTAATTATTATATAGTTAAAAAATAATAATAATAAATCCAGCAAAGTCCATAAATCAATATATAAGCTAGTAAAAAAACTCAAGTTGATTAGAGTTGATCGATCATAATTTTTCACGTTTGATCGATCATAATTTTATCAAGTTTAGTGACAAAATCAAAGAGTTGTGCATGTTAAACATATTATTTTTTTTACATTTCAATTATTTGTCATTGGAATAACTAGTGTGATAATTAATATATTAATAAAAGCTTATTAAGAAAGGAAAAATATTTGTGAATATAAGATGATTCATTGTTCGCTAGAAAAATATTATAATTATTTTATTCTTTTCAAGAAGTTGAAAAACTAGTTATTAGGAGGTAATAAGATTTTTTTTATAGGGTCTACTAATCATAATCAAACTGATCAATGATGATTTAGTATTTTTATATTTTTCAAGCATAATAAAATAAATAAATTACCTTTGAAATAAAAAAAAATACCTAACTAGCATTTTAAAGGCTCTTTTCTAATTTTTATTTTTTAAAATGTAATAAAATAACTAAATTACCATTGAACACAAAAATTATTCAACCAGCACTCAATGGCTTTTTCATAATTTTATCTTGGTTTCTTTTAGTTATAATTAAGTTGTCTGAGAGAAAATGTAGTATTTTAATAAATATAAAATATATTTTAAAAATTAAAACTAGTCAGCAAATGCACAATACTCATCAAAGTGTAAGTCGCGTTTAAGCGAAGCGTAAAATGAATTTTAATTGCTGAATCCTTAATGTCGGACCCTTGCTTTTTAGGTGATGCATGTAGCTTATTGATCCCTAGTTTGATACCAATGAAAATTTATCCTTTCATTTTTTTTTTCTCATTGACTTTCATGATCGACCCTTTAAGTTTTCAAAGTAGATATTTAATTTGTTTTTTCTTCATGATTGATCCATGTTATTTTTATTATTATTTATTTTATTTGAGATAATTTTTTTAATTTTATCTCTTTTTAATTTCTCCAACTATAAAATCTAGTCCACGTTTGTTTTGTTTTGTTTGAGATAATTTCTAAAATTAATTTTTTTAATGAATACATCACTTTTCAAGTTTTTTCTTGTCGTATCTTATCCTTTTTTTATTGTGTTTATTTTATTTTAATATTTTTTTGATTTTTTAATTTCATTCCCTAACATTAAATTAATTAAAAACTGAACTTCTTCATTAAGTTTAAATCTAGAATTTCACTCCATGTTTAATAGATCTATTCATATTATAAACTTGAGATATTAATTTATGTTTAACGGATCTAACCTATGTTTAAGTTTGAGATATTAACCCATCTTTAACAGATATTAACCTATATTTGAGATATTAGCCTATGTTTAACAGTTTTACTTATGTTTACTTGGTTTTTTTTTTTTTTAAAAAAAAAGCTCATGCTTACCTTTCTTACAGGTTGAAGAGATTATTAGACACCATTATTTTTTTTNACCAATGAAAATTTATCCTTTCATTTTTTTTTTCTCATTGACTTTCATGATCGACCCTTTAAGTTTTCAAAGTAGATATTTAATTTGTTTTTTCTTCATGATTGATCCATGTTATTTTTATTATTATTTATTTTATTTGAGATAATTTTTTTAATTTTATCTCTTTTTAATTTCTCCAACTATAAAATCTAGTCCATGTTTGTTTTGTTTTGTTTGAGATAATTTCTAAAATTAATTTTTTTAATGAATACATCACTTTTCAAGTTTTTTCTTGTCATATCTTATCCTTTTTTTATTGTGTTTATTTTATTTTAATATTTTTTTGATTTTTTAATTTCATTCCCTAACATTAAATTAATTAAAAACTGAACTTCTTCATTAAGTTTAAATCTAGAATTTCACTCCATGTTTAATAGATCTATTCATATTATAAACTTGAGATATTAATTTATGTTTAACGGATCTAACCTATGTTTAAGTTTGAGATATTAACCCATCTTTAACAGATATTAACCTATATTTGAGATATTAGCCTATGTTTAACAGTTTTACTTATGTTTACTTGGTTTTTTTTTTTTTTAAAAAAAAAGCTCATGCTTACCTTTCTTACAGGTTGAAGAGATTATTAGACACCATTATTTTTTTTATAGGACTTTTTAATTATTTTGAAAATGATCTAGATTTTCCCGGGTCTTTTTATTTTTTGTTATTTGATAAATTTTGATTTTTTAAAATTTTTAAAATTAAGTTAAATTAATTGAATGATTATAAGTATGCCATGTTATTCTTATGATATTTGTTTAGTTTACCTTTTACGTCATTGTTGTAGCATTGCATACAGTTTTTTTCAATGTTATCATGTAGGTTTTTATAACAGTATTGAAATTATCCCAGTTTATAACAGCACAACATTGTTTATGATGAAGAGATAATGAAACTTTATTGGGCTTTTTTCTTCTCCTCTCATGTATGATATTACCAACTTGTTTTTTTAATTAATTATTGCTATTTTCTTGTTTGATCTGTGTATTATTATTACTTTTTTTTAATCATGTTATTAAATTAATCTAGTTTATTTGATAAAGCCAAATCAATAACTAAAGTCTTGAGTCTTTTTTTGTTTTTTTAAAGGCATCACTACCATTACTTGAGTATCCTTTTTTTATACTAGCAAAAATTTGATCTAATCTACAATCTAACACGGGTCATTAATCTAGTTACTACTTAAAAACACAATGTAATGAGCATGACTAAAAATCTAAATAAATAAATCCATAAAAATCTATAAGAAATGAAATTTCTAATATCCAACAATGATGTTAATTCCATTCAATTTTGTATAAAATTATCATTATATCTCATTCTAGTTAAAAAATAACAAACCAAAATAAATTTCATCTTATTTAGAATCTCAGTCTGATTTGAAAATTCTATCCAAATTATACTCGTAACATTTTAATTCCATTCTAGCCATTTTATTTCGGCCAACTAATATTTTTTTTTGTTTTTTAAATAGAAAAATGTATGTTTTTTCCCATCTAATTTCACCCCCCAACACCTAGTTTATTGGATACTCAACTTTGTAATTTGCTGTGGTTTTTTTTTTATGATTATTTCAGTCTCATAATTAAAGTTACGAATTTAACAGGTCAACGTAATCAACTTGAATTTTTTTAATATTATTTGAATTGATTTTTTTGGTTTCATCGTTCAATGTATTCAATATTTGGTTAATTATTAATTAAGTTTTGTCACTTGTTTTCTATAAAATTATCTTAATCTCATAACTCGAGTCATAAATTTTGTAAGTTCACTCAATTATACTTAGGTCATTTTATTGTGTCTTTTTTTATTAAATTTTCTTAATTTCACTGTTCAATAATGAGTTTATTAAGAATTGAATTTTATATTTTTTTTATTTACTTAATTTGGGGTTATTATGATCTTATAATCTGAGTCGTAAATTTAAAATGTTAACTCAAGTTAACTCAGGTCAAACTAATATGTTGTCTTCTTAATATATATTTTTTAAAAGATGATGTTTTTAATTTTTTGGAGTTAAACTATGTTTTTATTTGTTGTTTAAGTTTTTTTAACTCATCAAATCAATAAAATCATATTCATTCTATTCTTTTTTTTACTCATGTTTAAAATTTAAATTGTATAATTTCAAATTAATTTATCTTTGAATTTAAAATATATTTATCTGATTAATCAAATAAATATATTTTAAATTCAAAGATAAATTAATTTGAAATTATACAATTTAAATTTTATTAATCAAATAAATATGATTTAAATTTAAAAATTAATTAATTTAAAATTATATGATTTAAATTTTAAATACAGAAATACTCTGAGCCAAAACTTTTTAATTGAAAAATCAAAAACTGAACTGCAACAGAACTAACGACCTTTATTTCTAAATGTATTCCACTTATTTTCCCAGAATGCACATCCACGTATCTGGCTCTTCCTGTCTCTCCTATCCAAGCAAGCCTTCAAGCTCTTCCTCAATCAATTCCACGCTTCACTCCAATCAAGCGAGTACACATCCACCTCTTTTCTCCCTCGCGTTAGCTCACTAGTTTCCCTAATAACTCCTCATAAATAAAAAAAACCTGATGGCGTTCTCGATATTTTGAGTTTATATGGTGCTAAGGACTACTTTTTAAAGTGTGTTTGATATAATAATATTTTTTTATTTTTAAAATTTATTTTTGATATTAATATATTAAAATTATTTTTTAAAACTGAATAAAAAATTATTTTTTAATATTTTTTTAAATATTTTTAAATAAAAAAATAAATAAGCTTATATAAAAAACACGAAGAATAGTTAACAAACAAATAAAAGGAATAGTAAATTAAAGCTATTAGTTTTATCTTGCGAAAATATACATACAAATCTAGCAAAAACCGCGCCGCTTAACTACCGCTCCTCTCTCACCAATTTAAAATCATGCCTCTCCACGTGTCAAACAGATCATCGTCACCACCAATTTTATTTATTAATCGCACGGATGATAAATAATTGAGGGTTTAGTCTCTGACGTTTTGAATTATTCCACGTAGCATAATCGAAAGGACTGGAAATATTTTCTATTCTTGTAACTATTTTAATTTTATTTTCCCTTTTGTTTTCGAATCAAAACCCCTCTTCTCGTGAAACCAAAAGAAACCCTAGCTCCTCTCTGTTTCCCACGTTAACCAAAAGACAAATCCCTCAAATTATCGAAAAATTAGCGACTAAATTCAACAATTCGGTTAGGGTTTTAATTCGAAATTCATAGATTCACATACTGATCCGTGTTCCATGCACGTGATCTTCGTATTTCTCTCTTGAAATCGAATTCTCGCGGTATTTCAATCCAGGTACGTTTTTGATTGTGTCCCTTTGGATGTTATTTGGTCAATTCTGGGTTAGTTGGTGATAACAAGGCCTTGATTGTTTTGTATGGTGTGCTAATGTTTGAATTTTGGTAATTTAGAGGGTAATTTTGGTCATTTGTTGTGGTTTTTGTTTTTTTACAGATCTGAAAATGCATGATTGGGATTTGAAAATAAGGGGTTTTGGTTTTTGGTGTTTGGATTGATGGAAAATAGAGTAGGAAAGTCTCATGGAGTGGGAATTCCTAAGAAGTCGAGATCCTTGGATCTCAGGAGTCTCTATGAAACTAAAAATTCAAAATGGTATCAAAATAGTAATAATTTGAAGCGGAAGGGTGGTGGTCTAGGTGATGATGAGAAGGGACATAAAAACAAGAAGAGTAGAAAGGAGGTTTGCATTAGTAGTTTTAAGAATGTTAACAGTAGCTATAGTAAGAGTTTAAAGGAAGTGTATAATGGGAGTTTGAGTTCAGGTTTGAAGGACCCGAGGACTGGGTTGATTCAGAGACTGGCAGCTAGTAATGGGTTTAGTGGTGCTTTGTTACCGTTGGAAGACGGGGCTGTTAAAATTCCTAGGCGAAAACGGGGTTTTGTGGGGCGAAGGAAGGTGGACAATGGTAGTGAAGGGGGCAAGCTGGCAAGGGGGTTTGGCAGGGAAGTGGGCAATGCTGGCCAGGCTGAAAAGTTAACTGGTGAAGATGAGGGTAAAGTGGTTGAGAATGGCAGTCAGGAGTCGAAGGCAGTGGTGATATTGGTTAGTGTAGTGGGTGATGTGGATCAGGCTAGCAAGTTAACTGGTGAAGGTAAAGGTAAGCAGGTTGAGCATTCAAAGGCTAAACAGAAGAAAAGTTCTGATGATTTGAAAGAAAATGGAAATGGTGAATTGGATGCAAGTAGGCATTTGAAGGAAGAAGACGGGCATGATGGTCATTCAGTTGTTACAAAAAGAGATTCATCGTTGAAGAAGTCTGAAAATGGCCCTTTGGTTGTTAATAATGGGGATTCATCTCTGGAAAAGTCGCCGAGGAAGCAGAGTAGGAAAAAAAAGGATATGGTGTCTAACAAGAAAAGAAGCAAGGAGGCTGACCCATCAGTTGATGCTTCTATAAAGATTAGTGATGTTTTGCATGATGAGGATGAGGAGAATCTTGAAGAGAATGCAGCAATGATGCTATCATCACGATTTGATCCAAGCTGCACGGGTTTTTCTTCAAATAGCAAAGCCTCAGCTTCACCATCTAAAGATGGTTTCCAAGAATTTGTTGCTCGTGAGTCTAGCTATGTCTCTGGATCTGAATCTTCATTTGTTGATACTGATGGTAGAGTATTACGACCTAGGAAACAGAACAAAGAGAAGGGTAACATGAGGAAACGGCGCCATTATTATGAAATTTTCTCTGGGGACTTGGATGCACATTGGGTTCTCAACCGGAGAATAAAGGTCTTTTGGCCTTTGGACCAGAGTTGGTATCATGGTCTTATTGGTGACTATGACAAAGATAGGAAGCTTCATCATGTAAAATATGATGACCGGGATGAGGAATGGATTGATCTCCAAAATGAAAGATTTAAACTCTTGCTGCTCCCTTGTGAAGCTCCAGCTAAGACTCCAAGGAAAAGGTCAGTGACAAGAAACAAGTGCTCCAAGGGGGGAAAGGAAAAACCGATGTCTAGAAAAGAAAAGAGGGACCTGATGACAGAGGATGATAGCTATGAAGGGGCTTATATGGACTCAGAGCCTATCATCTCATGGTTGGCTCGATCCACTCGTTGGGTCAAATCCTCTCCTCTTTGTGCCTTGAAGAAACGGAAAACTTCTTATCTATCTTCTACTAGGACACCACTGTCTTCCCTAAACAGGGATAGAGGCAAGTTATGTAGTAATTCTGCTTCATCAGAGAGTGTCGCCACTGATGGAAGGAGTGGTTTGCCTGTGATGGAGAAGCCTGTTTACCCCAAAGATAGTAAGCTCCCTATTGTTTATTACAGGAAGCGGTTCCGTGAGACAAGCAATGTGTTGTGTCATGAATCCAAGGGTGTTCATATTTCTGCTAGTGTAGCAGAATCTGTTAGATCCCTGGTGTGTCATACTGTTAATTCTGGGCCTTTGGAAGGGCACAATACTTCTCTTGGAAGATTGAATCCTGATGAGGATTTGGATAGGTTGGATGCTTTTGATCCTTTATGGTCAACTAATAAAGCAGGGTTGTTGAGATTAAATATTTCTGCCATAGAACCAAGATGGTTCAGATTCAAGTTAAGCTTCCTATTGCCTTCTGTCCCACTTCGCTACTCATTTGGCTCAGAAATTGTTTGGTTGATCCATGCTATGGCACTGCTTCAGTATGGTATGCTTATGACTACATGGCCAAGGATTCATTTGGAGATGCTTTTTGTTGATAATGGGGTTGGATTGAGGTTTCTCCTGTTTGAAGGTTGCTTGAAAGAGGCTGTAGCTTTTGTTTTCCTGGTCTTGGCAATATTTTATCAACCTATTGAGCAGCAGGGGAAATGTGCTGACTTCCAGTTGCCAATAACTTCAGTCAGGTTCAAATTCTCTTGCATTCAAGATTTCAGAAAGCAGTTTGCCTTTGCATTCTGCAACTTCTCTGAAGTAGAAAATTCAAAGTGGATATACCTGGACCATAAGCTCAAAAAGCATTGCTTGCTTTCCAGGCAATTACCTCTGTCTGAATGCACTTATGATAACGTGAAGGCCTTGCAATGTGGAATGAATCAGCTCCTTAGTCCTTGGGCCTGCAGTGATGCCACCTTAAATAAGGTACTTTAACCTTATATAGTTAAATATGCTTCTGAAGATGACTTGCAGCTTTTACTTTTGCTTCCAGATTTTTCCAAATTCCTTTTCGTGATGTTGGTCTCTCTGTGTTTTCTATTTTTCTCTACATAGGTGCCTGATTTTTTTCCATTTCTTAATGTACACATCGTTTGGCCTTTTTTAGTCTGTTACATTATTTTTTGTTCATTTTTGTTTTGATTATTTTAATCATTAATCTGATAAGACCAATAGCTGCAGCATAGTTACCCTTGTTTGGGACAGCTGTGCAATCCTTTGCACTGCAATTCTGAAGGGCTGCATGGGGTGTTTTTTTTTTTTTTCAAGGATTGTTATTAACTGCCATGATATTTACTGTTAAACAGGTCTTGCATAGGAGGTCTAGACAGAGCATCGGTCGTGTGGGGTTCTCCAGTGAATCTACTTGTGTTAATGCTAATCTGTCTTCTTCTAAGTCGGATAAAAATCACAGATATTTACCTTCATTTGCGGTTTCTTTTACTGCTGCTCCTACTCTCTCTTTGGGTTTGCATCTGAAGATGCTTATGGAACATAGTATGATGCATATTAACTTTCTGGATCACGATTCAATAGAGCATCCAGAAAAATCCAGTGGTTTGCTGGCTGACTGCTGTTCTAGTGTAGAGGACTGCTCCAAAGAATATTTAGATGGTACTTCTGGTAATGATTTTAAAGCTTTGTTGATGGGTGCTGACTTTGATGAATGCATATCCCATGCTAAACCAGAGTCACAAACAGTTGATGAGGCTGATACTGGTTCTCATACTCTTCTGAAAGGTATTACGGTTGAAATTCCATCAGTTAATTTGAACCAGCATGTTAATAAGGAAGTACACAGTGTTCAACGGTCCTCTGATCTGTCATGGAATATGAATGGTGGCATTATTCCCAGCCCAAACCCTACTGGTCGCAGAAGTACCTGGTATCGAAATAGATGTAGCTCTGCATCTTTTGGGTGGTCTGATGGAAGAACTGACTTTCTTCAAAACAATTTTGGTAATGGACCTAAGAAGCAACAGACACATGTTTCTTATGCATTGCCTTTAAGAGGTTTTGATTATAGCCCGAGGAATAGAGGACAACAGCAGAAAGGGTTTCCACATAAACGAATCAGGACAGCCACTGAGAAGAGGACTTCAGACATTTCCAGGGGTTCTGAAAGAAACTTGGAGTTGTTGTCATGTGATGCAAATGTGTTGATTACAAATGGTGACAAAGGATGGAGAGAATGTGGGGTGCAGGTTGTACTAGAGCTTTTTGATCATAATGAGTGGAGGCTTGGTATTAAGCTTTCTGGAACTACAAAGTATTCATACAAGGCACATCAGTTTCTGCAAACTGGGTCAACAAATCGGTTTACACATGCCATGATGTGGAAAGGAGGAAAAGAATGGACATTGGAATTTCCTGATAGGAGCCAGTGGGTTCTTTTTAAAGAGATGCATGAAGAATGCTACAATCGGAACATGCGAGCTGCATCAGTTAAAAACATCCCTATTCCTGGGGTCCGCCTGATAGAGGAAAATGATGATAATGGAATAGAAGCACCATTTTTCCGGGGTTTTAAGTACTTTCAGCAGCTTGAAACAGATGTTGAGTTGGCTTTGAATCCATCAAGGGTGCTATATGATATGGATAGTGATGATGAAAAGTGGATGCTGGAAAATCAAAGTTCTTCAGAAGTCAACAGTAGTTCACGGCATATTTCAAAAGAAATGTTTGAGAAGGCGATGGACATGTTTGAGAAGGCTGCATATTCTCAACAGCGGGACCAGTTTACATCTGATGAAATAATGAAACTCATGGCTGGACTTGGGCCCACAGGAGCCATCAAAATCATCCATGAATATTGGCATCATAAGAGGCAGAGGAAGAGAATGCCTCTGATCCGTCATCTCCAGGTACCTTCTGAAATTGCTGGTTATTTTCCATTGTTTTTTTTTTTGGTGTTTGAGCTATGGATGACATAATTTTTGGTTCATCATAAGGTTATGCAGATTTGCCTGTTTTCTTGGTAGAAGGTTAAGTATTGGTTCTGATGAAATAATCATGATCTTGAGGTTGTTAACAACAAAGCATTATATTTATAAATCCAAGATATGAAGAAAAGTTGTGCTTGTAAGAATTTAAAACGGAGGAAAAAAGACAAGTTTTGGTCTGAAGGAGCCTTTGGAGCTATAGTTTGGTTGTTCAAGCACTCATTGAAACAGATGAGTAAGAATTAGATGAAGGACAAGTTTCTTGATAAATAATCCTAGTCAATTTACATGTTAGCTTAAATCAGGAACTAAATATTGATGAAGCAGCATATGGACCTGTGATTTATGGTCTAGTAAAAAATCTCAGCTCATTTGTCTTGATTAAATAATCCCAGTCAAGTTGCATATTAGCTTAGGACAGGAGCTAAATATTGATGAAGCAGCGTATATACCTATGATATAGGGTCTTGTTAAAAAAAAAAAAAAACAGCTGGGATAAATGAGCCCAGAGAGAGTTTCAAAGGGAAAGATAAACTGTAACGTGCACAGAGAGGAAACTATTGTTTCCACTATTCACGTCTGTAATAATGGACTGAGAGTTTAGTCTTCTGTTGAATTATTCAATGACCAACTGTTGCATGACCACCATTCACATCTGTATTAATGAAATAAAAAATGTGTCATTTTACTTCAATTTGACCAGGCAGTTCTCTAATCTTATGGTCCAGCATGTAACTTTGTTAAACGTGGTTTATCTTTTAATATGCTGTGTTCTTGTATGCGCCTTTTATATGCTGGTATGTTTTCTGTTAAACATATTTTTTGGCCTGACAAGATGTGCAACTATGCTTTTTATGCAGCCACCGCTCTGGGAAAGGTATCAGCAGCAATTGAGGGAGTGGGAGCAAGCAATGGAAAGAAGCAACACAAGCCTCCCCAGTGGATGCCATGGGAAGGTTGCACTCAAAGACAAGCCACCCATGTATGCTTTCTGTTTGAAACCTCGGGGTTTGGAAGTGCCTAACAAGGGATCAAAACAAAGGTCACATAGGAAATTTTCAGTTGCTGGAAAAAGCAATGCGTTTGCAGGAGATCATGATGGTTTTCATCCATATGGTAACTTTTTTTACCCATTGATATTTCAACTAAGCTTTTCTTTTTTTCTCCATTTCCATTCCTTAATGTGCTTCTCAACTTTCACCTTAATCATAATATATTTGTTTTCCTAGGAAGAAGAATAAATGGCTTTGCTTCTGGAGATGAAAAGACTATATATCCAGTACATAACGATGAATCTTTTAATGACTCCCCATTGCCTCGGATATCACCCAGGTTCTTCTCACCACAAGATGCTTGTGCCCCTGGATATTTCTCAATGACTGGTGATAGGTATGATAGAAATCATCTCCAGAAACTTCGCAGGACCAAGTCAAAGAAACTTGGGACCTGTGTGTCTCCCTATAGTATTCAGACGGCTTCTTTATATAACCAGAGAATGATGGATCAGGGAAATGGATTTCATCGGTGGAATGCAAGTTTTTCTGACTGGCCTAGTCAGCAGCATCACCAGATGGATTTTAATGTGAGACATGGCCTTGAACAGTTAAATGGTTCAGATCTTGATGAATTCAGGTTGCGTGATGCTTCTGGTGCAGCTAAGCATGCACTTGGTGTGGCTAATATCAAGAGAGAAAGGGCACAAAGACTGCTGTACAGAGCAGATCTTGCAATTCACAAGGCTGTGGTTGCTCTAATGAATGCTGAGGCTATAAAAGCTTCTTCTGAGGACTTAAATGTTGATGGTTAGAATGAAAAACCCACATATGAGATAATACGAATTTGCCAGCCCCTTCAGGTTGCAGTCTGCATCCTCTGAATCCAAAGAATTCAGTTATAGACTTCACATTGTTTTTGCTGGAACAGTCTGGTGTTTCTTTTATCAGTGGCTGTGACTTTTTGTCATTAGCCTCTCCAGTGGGTTTCTAACAAGAGTGCTGTGGCATTTAGAGGGAAGAAAGGTTTTTTTATGTTTGCCCCTGCAGCATTAACCTTTCATCAATCTGGCAGTTTTGGTTAGCGACTTTCCAGGTCTTATACCCTCTTTTTTTTTTTTAATTCCTGGTAGCTGGTTTACCTGCACAGATCCTGCTGGTAAATGGGTGTGTGGAGTTTTGGCTGTGGATCTTTGTACAGATTTTTGTTTCCTTTTCTTTTTGTTTTTTTTCCTTAACCATGATAACAAAGTAGCAGTTGGCCGAAATAATACGACACCCCTGGATTCGACTTACAAGTTCCCATCTGATTCAACATTGGAGCATTCACTAGATTGATATGTCTCAACAGAATGTGTTATCCATGAAAGTAGAGGAGGAAAAATTCTGTAAGTAATTTCTTATAATCTTTTTGATAGAGATTCATTGGAGGTGTATAATTTATTTCTGGATCATTGTTTCAAATCGTTGTCAATATTTAGTTAGATTCCTTGAGTAACAGAGAGGTGGAAAGTTTGTGGCCTTTCTTGTTCTTGTTAATTTTTTGTTATTTAAGCAGTAAATAAACACGTAGAAGTTCATGGGCTCTTCACCTCTGCGGTCACTCTCCTCTAGTCATGTGCGTCTTTTCATGGGAAAGAAACCAAACCAAATAACTATTTTCTATTTGACCTGAAACCCCGACAGAGAAACCTGAAAATATAGCTGACAGAAAATGTGTTGTGAATCCTTGTTTGAACAGCTAAACTTAACAGTGTCATAGACTTGTTTCAAGTGCACTTTGATATTTTATTATGTGATGGACTAGAGTGTTTTGTTGGTGGAGTCACGATTGCAAGTTTCCTTTTGGTAGTGTGGTTGCGACATCTGATGGTGATATAGAAATGTTCTGCAGTTGAAATGTTTTTCTGGGGATATGGTGAGCCGTCGTGGGTGGGGGTATAGTAATGCCTGTCAGCTCAGTCACTTGTTGCTGCCTTCACATTTTCAAAGTCCTGTCTTCACCATGCAATATTCTTTGATTGTTGTTGTTTTAGTTGCATTTTGTAAATTCTGAAGTAAAGCAATTCCAGAATCCAGACTTTGCTATTGTTTCTCTGATGAAGGGGAAGAGTGCGTTTTGTGATTCAAGGTTGGCACGAGGCTGTCTGGCAAGGACCGCCTCCTCACGCCACCAAGGGTTTAAGTGAATTCAAAGCATGCATGGACATCATCTATATGAAACTTGACCTGATTATTTTTCCCATTAGTTTCGTGGAAAGTGTTTGTGATCTGTCTCATTCTATGGTCGTTTGATGCTCGGATCAGGATAATTTTGATTTGAAACTTTTGCACTTCTTCCATGAAGAACATCAATGAGGATTTTGTATGTCTGCTGTAAAGTCTGATTGGATCAGTAATCTCCGTTCTATGTTGTTGACTGTGTTTGATCCCATGTTTGACAAGCTCATTGCCATTAGGGACGGTTTGCCGCATATGCTTGACGTGAATCGTTAATGAGACTACTTTCCTGCTTTTATTTCTGTTTCCATCTTGCTTCTCTGATGGACATTAGGCTGGTTAGCAAGGCGAATCTTAGTGCCTTCAACCACTAACCTCAGCCAGGCTTTTATTTAAATAAAGCAAACACAAAATCCAGAAATTGGTATGGTTATGTTGATCCAATTTGCTGTTATTTCTAGTTTTTACTCAAGGAAAATTGAATGTAAAGTATAACTAAAAGTGTTGTAGTAGCTTTGGAGGTTATTTGTAGCATAACAGGATGTTTCAATGCACTCCCAATATCCCATAGAATAAAAACTAGTTAATTGACTGGTTATAAATACAAAGATTTTTTTTTATTATTATTAAACTTGATTAAGCGTGTTTATTTTAAAACTTTACAATTTAGCTCTCTCTAATTCTAGTTTTTAATTAAACTTTGTGATAACTAGCCTGAATTAAATGAAATTAATTTTATAAGTTAAAATGTAATGATAAATAAAAACATGAGTGAGCTTTAAAAAAAAATTCAAGATGATAGTTATTTTTTAAATATTAAAATAATGATATATTGAATTGATTCTAGTTATCCATGGGGTTTATAATTTTTTTCATAAACAATTTTTATTTTATTTTATAATAAAAATAGAAGTTCATAAAGTATTGAACACTGACATGAAAATAAAAACTTATCTAGGATATTTATAAATTTATAAAAAGAAAATAAAAATAAATTACATAATTTATTGTTTAATCAATCTAATATTAAAGGATAAAATAAAAAATAATTAAAAACAATTAAAGGACAAACTAAAATATATGTTGTTAGTGAGTAAATTTATCAAATCTATAAATCAAGTATCTCAAGCTAGCGTGTTAAACCTGTAAATTGAGTTATTGACTTCATTGAGATTATAATTTTTTCTTTTGAAACTATTTTTTATTTAACTGTATAATAATAAAAATAGATAATAGTAAAATCGAACATTAATCTAATACTAAGATTTTTTGAGACTACGATAATCTTATAAAAAATAAAATGAAACCAATTATGAAATTGAATTCATAATTAACCTGATATCTAAAGATGAAATAAAAAATAAAAAAGAGTTAAACTCGTCAAACCCAAAAATTAGGTCAACCAATCAAACTTCTGAATAGGTTCGTGTATTTTATAAAGTTTAATAATATGATTTTTTTCTAAAACTATTTTAAAAAATTATATGAGAAAAAAAATCAAGTTCAATAAAAAAAAAATCTACTAAACCTGCAAATAAGAACAACCTGAATTATAATAGCAAATGTACAAACTATACTAATCCTATAAAAAGATAAAATAAAAATAAATAAATCATAAAACCAGATTCTTAAGCACCTCCTATATTTAAAGATGAAAATAAAAAAAAATTAAAAAAAAATCATAAGAGAAGAAGAAGCAAAACACTATAATCGACAATGGAATAGATAAAGGTGAACAATGATTTCTCTACACCCTTTAATTTTGGTTACTTTATAAAATTTAATAACATTACTTTTCTATAATACTAATTTTTTTTTACTACACGAGAAAAAAGTAAATTATAAAAGAGTTAAATTTAATTAAAAAAATACCCCACAAAACCTGTAAATCAGGGTAACCCGAGTTGCTTTGACAAATCTGTAAACCACATTAATCTTATAGAAATACAAAGTAAAAAAAATAAATTAAAAAATCAAATTCTCAATCACGCAGATATTTAAAGATGAAATTGACAAAAATAAACTTTAAAAAAAATCATAACAAAAATTCAACAAAACAAATAAAATAAAAAAAGCAAATATTATGTATTACTATTACAATCCACATTACAATGAGTATAGGTGGACACTAGTTTCCTCATACCATTTAGTTTTTACTAGATATTCAACTCATGCTTTGTTGCATGTTAAACATTTTTTTCAGATAAAAAAAATAATATGCATTGACTTTTTAAATACCTTTTTTAGTTAAAACATTCAAGCTAGAATAAAAAAGTTTATATATACAAGTAATCAAATAAATCAAGAACAAGGAACAATGTATATTAATAAATGAAAAACAAAATCTTAAACAACAACTAAAAATAAAGATAGAAAAATTGAGAAACACATATAGATCAAAACATTTAATCTCATAAGTTGAGATATCTATTCAGTTGTGTTTATTAAGCTTGTTTCTTAAAATAATTTTTTGATTCAAGCAAACAATAATACAAATAAAGATAAAAATTAAATTGATTGAATAAAATAAAAGGAAAAAAAACTATGCAAGACTGTATATATTAGAAATATCATCTAAAAATATTGTTTTATTATAAAGTTCATCACTACAAAAGATTAAAAAAAATTATAAATGAATCAAAAAAACTCATCAAAATTTAAATGCATAACAAAAACAAATCTTTTAAAAGATATTCTCTAACCAAAATAAAAGAAAGAATAAATATTAATATAAATATAAAAAAAATTTAGAGAAAAAAACCATATAAAAAACCATTGATTTAAACAAATATTAGAAAAACAATCATGCGACAATCCAATATTAAGACAGAAGACGCGTCATCTAATTTGCCCATATTTTAAATACTATGGTAGTTGGAAAAACACAACTAAAGTTTTTTATGATAAAAAAATCTTGTTTTTCAATTCATCTTGACCGCAAACACCTACAAAATACTTTGTGAACTATAGTAAAACTATACATGGCCTGAAAAACTAAAAAAACCATTCCAAAAACCTATGCATGGTATTCACCCTATACATTTTAGTTTTTAAGTTAACTATATACTACTCATTTTAGTTTTTAAGTTAACTATATACTATTGCCGGAAAAATATTTTTTAAAAATAAAATAATTATATAGGTAAATTTTCTCATCATGTTCTTCTACTTAAAAAGTTCATCCACACATGAAATCAAATGAATTAAGAACCATGTGTGTTAATAAATTAAAAAAAGCCATAAATGATAACAAAAAAAAATAAAAAATTGAGAAACAAATGTAGATCAAGATATCAATCTTGCAAGTCAGGATATTTATTTAGTTGTGTTTGTTAAATTTATTTATTAAAATAGTTTTCTTATTCAAGTAAAATAATAATAAAAATAGACACAAATTAAATAGATTCAATAAGATAAAAAGTGGGAAAATACTGTGCAATGCCGTACATATTAAAAATATTTTTTTTGATTTAAAAAATAAACTTCATCTATAGAAAAGATAAAAAAAAATTATAGATGGATTAAAAAAACCCTTTAGAATTTAAATGCATAAAAATAGCTATAATTTAAAAGATACTTTCTAAATAAAATAAAAGAGAAAAGTGGTATTAATTTAAATATAAATAAAAATAAATTTAGAGAATAAAATATAAAAAACATTAATGACATAAAATATAAATAAATCCATAAACCCAATTTGAACTTGTTTTTAACTCAGATACCTTAGAAATCATGATAAACCTATCAATTAAATTAAAAAATAAAATAAAAATTTTAAAAACTAAAATTAACTTGAGTCAATAAATCAAATCGAGATCAAATAAATTTTATCACAAACTTTAAATGTAAAATACATCTAATATGAATTCTTCTTATCAAGTGAAATAATTGAACCCAATCATCAACTATTTTTATGATTTAAATCGGTGTCAATAATATTTTTTTTCTTTACTACTTGAATCTAGCAATCCCTCTCTATCTCTCTCCCTTGTCTCAATTAGAAACTAAGAAATAACAAAATAAATTTTTATGCCATAATTGAATTTGAAAAATTTTGAAACACAAAAAACATATAATTTGTGTTATTTTTAAAGTTAGAGGACCAAAATATATCTTTCCCAAAACTTCTAATAAGTTACCTGTATTTGATATCATTTTCATTTTGATCTTTGTTTTTTCAATTTAACCATTGGCTAAGAAATCATAAGCAAGTAACCTTTAATTTGAAATAAATTATCTAAAATTTTAAAAACTAAAATAAATTTTAAAGACATAAATAAGACGATCCCAAGTTATTTGTGTGTGTTCATGCTAGCCTTAATATTTAGTATAATTAATTAGAAATTATATTAAAAAAATAACATATAATTGCCAAAACTTATTCAAGATCTTATTTGGTTTATCAATTGTACCATTTAATCAATTATTTTATTTAAAATAATATTGTTTTACTTTATTTTATAAAATTTATTGGAGTTAAATTGATTGAATTTTTTCAAGTTAATTGAATTATTTTTCAACCCAATAACCATCCTAACAAATCAGATTAATATCCAAAATAATTTAAAATAAAATCTAATTCATATTGGGTTCTATATTACATATTACTTAGATCAATAAGTTGACTTAATGAATCAGGTGGATTTTAATAACAATGAAGTTAAAACACAAAACAATAGCAAAATAGGATTGAAAGAAAAATAAAATGGATAAAAGAAAGATGAAGGGCAAGGTATAAACAAAGTATGTTATAGTATTACGAGACCTGGTGGCTGTACAAAGACGGCTGTAGCATGGTGGGCCCAGCTTTCTCCGATTTTATATCTGCAACATTTTTATATACAGTAAAAGGGTGAATTATGAGAATTTCAGATATCTTCAAATGGACAAAAACAAATTTCTACTATATTGGAATATTTGGAGAAACCTCCTCCACGTTTAATTAAATATTACAAAAAACCATTTTTACAAGTAAAACGACCTCGTTTTTTTAATTATTTATTTTGGATAAAAATAAAATAATTTCTGAAATATTTCTTCATCTTGGATAACATTTATAGTTTTTATGACAAAAAATTACAGATTAAACGAAATTGCGACTCGTGAACAGAGAGAGAGAGAGAGAATGACCATAAAATTGCATTTAATTACATATAGACCTGTTGTGGGCCAAGACTGTTATTCGCTATATCGGACCTAATTCCCATCCCTATCGGGCCCATTAAGACCAGACCCGCGAATTTTAAACTTAAATCCGCAAAACCTCTCAACGGCCATAAAAACCAGCGAGCCAAAGCGTCTCTCTCGGCTATTTTCCCTCCGCTAATTTCTCTCCACTAATTTTCTCTTATGTTTTCCCATCACCAATTTCCGTTTCTAGGGTTTCTCTTCTTCAAATTTTATCACATTCTCGAGACGCTTTGGTTTCAATCAATCATCCCTTCTGCCGTTTCACGATCAGAAAAAGCAAATGACGAAGAAAAACAAAGAAGAGGAGAGAATTGGAAGGATAATTCGCGGTCTTCTTAAGATTCCTGAGAATAGTCGTTGCGTTAATTGCAATAACTTGGTAATTTCCCTCCTCTCTAATTGAAATCGTCTTTTTATTAATTAATTTATATCTTTTTTGTTTTTTTAGGGACCACAATATGTCTGCACAACTTTCTTCACCTTTGTTTGCAAAAATTGTAGTGGAATTCAGTAAGTATATTTTGATTTTGCTTTTTTTTTAATATTTTTCTTAATTTTTTAATGTATTGAATTTTGTGTTATTTAAATATGAGATATGAATTAATTTTGATTAATTTTCCTAGTCGGGAATTTACGCATAGAGTTAAATCAATTTCGACGGCGAAATTTAACGCGGAAGAAGTTAGTGCTCTTCAAGCAGGAGGGAATGAGGTTGTGCATGAAATTGAATACTACTTGATAGCCAACGATCTCAGTAAATTTTGCTAATTTTTTTCTCTATGTTTTTGATAGAGAGCGAGACAAATTTTTTTGAAGGAATGGAATCCGCAGCGCAATCAGCTTCCTGATAGCAGGTGGTTATGGCGATATGCTTATGTTTAAGAGAAATGCTAGGCTTGTTTACGAGTGACATGATTGTGTGATCCTGATTGTGGAACGAAAGCACAAGATTGCACTTTCATGGGTGTGACTATGCTTGGAAATGGGAATTCCTTTTTTTTTTAGTAGCGGGGAATTTTTTAGTAATTTGTTCTGATAATTTAACTTTTTGCTCCTAGTAATCAACAAAAGGTTCGAGATTTTATCAAGCATGTTTATGTGGATAGAAGATACTCTGGTGAGAAAAGTCATGAGAAACTCCCACGGCTGAGATTGGTAAATCTCTCTAAAGACAGATACTGATTAGAGATAAACAATTTCTTGTCTTGCAAAAATTTGGTCAATCTTTATCGGAATGTAATGTTAAAAACAGTGAATTGAATAATTTGGACCACATGAACTGGAATCTTGGGAATAGCAGCAAGTCTGGAGTGTGATCCAATTAAATTTACTGTAATTTGTTAAAGGTTCTTGTTGCTATTATGCAGAATGACAAGGACGACTCTGGTGAGAACAGGTGGGCTGTTTTATATTCTGGTGGATCTAGAAGTCCAAACTATGAAGATAGACATGGGTGGAGTGAAAGATCTGGTTTTAGTGGAAGAGCTGACGACAAGACAATTAAATATTATTATGATGAAAGAAGAAGTCCTCGTTATTCCCAAGAAAATTCAAGATATGGAGGTTTTATGAGAAGTCCTGTTCGCTTTGAGGTTGTTGATGACAGGTTTCGAGATGATGGAATACGAACCAGCAGGAAGTCTGGTGCCCACCCGTTTGCTCACAGAGAGTCCAGGTTTGGGAACAAGTTATCTGACATTCAAAAGGACATGCATCAGTCAGGGTCCCATGCCCCTGTGGTACGCCCTCTCAAACATATTCTAGGGGGGAATATTCCACCTCTGCAGGTTGGTGAGCATTCAAAAGCACCAAACAGGAAGGATGCAGATGGTTCTGCGCACAATCAGGTGTGGTAATTTCTAAAGTGATCCGGTAACTATAGAATGGCTGAGTATGCTTACTTATGTACCAAAATCTTTATTAAACCATTCCGGTCAATTCTTGGGAGGAATAAGGTAAGATGGCATATACAACATGCAAGCTGCACTGGCAGAACTTGTTGAGATGAAATATGCAGCGTTGCAATTGTTGTTAAGACTGTCATCATTTCACTTGTATGGATTTTCTCACCTTCTCTATTGAAGGTTTATTTCCAAAGACAATCAATGCTGGTGAAATGATCATGAAATTCCACATGCTCTAGAAACAATTATATATCAAAATTCGTGCATAAGTTGAAGTTTTACAAACTTGTATTTTGTAATTTCAGCAAATCACAATTGGATATTTACTGTCAGTTCTTGCAGACTATGTACTTTCTAGTCCTATGAAATTCATAGTGTTCCTCATTGCAGATGCCCCCTTCTTCTGGCCCCATGGAATCTGCTGATGGAAATCCCGTGCAACAGAAAAGTCACAATTCAGAAAGCTCGGTTGATTTAAATTCCAATTCCAAGTCCTCCGATGCTACCGCAGCACTTCCTGCTCCGGAGAATCTTCTGTCCAGTGAAGGTGGCAACTGCTCCTCACATGAATCCTCTGGAAAGAAGAACGCACTTCCAGCCCCAAAACAAAATACTTTGGAATTTTTACTGATGGAGTTAGCTCCCTCAGTCATTCCTTCTGACAATGCTTCTGAAATACCAACCAATGATAATCCATCATCAGCTGCATCTGGAGAAAATATAATCATGAGTAGTGGTGCTTCAGCAGCTGGGCCTTCAGGGCAGATTTTAACATTACAAAGCAGTGCTGTTGCTTCTGCAATTGCATCTGGAGGGAATATGCCTGCTGCAAGTGTTTCACAAACTGTACCTGTGGAGCAGATGTCAGCACTTCCCTGTAGCGCTGGTGCTTCTACAGCTGTGTCTGGAGGCACCATGCCTGTGGGAAGCATTTCACCAGCTGCACCTGTGGTGCAGACATCAACTGCATCTGGGATCAGCCCAGCTGTGCATGTTGAGGAGATATTAACACTAGTTGATGCTTTTGATGCATCCACAATACCTTCAAATAATTCTTTGCCAGCGCAATCTTCTAATGGAGTTCCTCCAGAAGCTGCACTTGATAACATTCGTGACTCGACTTTCGAGGTTCTTGACGGGCAACAGATATCCACCATGCGGCAACAACAGCCTGTTGATAGTAGCTCCGCTGGACGACAGGCTACTAATACACCTGCTCGAGCGGTAAATGATCAGGTTAGTTCAGGACTTGATCTTGAATTTAGGATTTTGAGGAACATCTAGAGCCATGTTATTCCAGAGTCCACCGTTTTTTTCCTTTTCTTCTTCATTTTTATTTTAAAAAATCTATTCAAAAGATGTAAGACTGTTCTGGAGTATCCACAGATGAACTTCTGTGTCTCAAATATGTGAACTGTAACTTCACCTTCGTCCCCATAGGCCACCTCTGATGATCATATTCCAGATCCGTTGTTCAATTAAATAACGACTCCAAAATTTGGCTCAGATAATTGATAATTAATACGAGTGCAATTAAAATGGTTGACATATTTTATTTTTTCTCTATTCGTTTTATTGTTTAAGTTTGTTATGTTCTCTTCTTAAAAATAATATCCTATTTTTCTCTGTCTCACATGCATCATGCATATATGCCTGTGTGGGGATGGTAGTGTCAAGTGTATTTAGTTTTTGACTTTTTTGCTTGTTCATCAAATTTTCAGATGCGGACTTCATCAAATGTTCATATTTCTCAGGGATCTCCAGATTTCCTTGGTGAATACCTTTCTCCAGATGTCTCAAAACCAGCCCAAGAATCCAATTCCGAAGCTCAATCCCAGCCTCTTCCATCAGAAACAAAGTCTAGTGGAAGAAAGGAACTTCCAGCGGTGATTGGCTTGCCTTACATGGTGTCAGTATCTCCTGTTTCTCAAATTCTTCTAATGGTATCTATTAAATTTTCTGCAGGACCTTTTTACTGGAACTTATTCACCAGCTTCAGACCCAATACCAGGTTGTCAAATGTGTCCACCTTATGGCATGGGACTGAACATGCAGTATTATCCTTATGCAATGGTATGTTATTCACCAAATCATAATTGTATTGAATTTGATTTTGCTCAAGTGGAACAAATAGATGCTGATGACCTTTATTGGGTTCTCTTAAAGCCTGTGCCAGCATTTCCCAACATAGCAAAATCAACAAACCCATTTGATCTAAACGGCGACACCACTTCGGTACCGCCCCAACCAGTATGTACAACACTCAAACTGATATTTATCATGCCTTGCCCTTTCTTATCCTACCTTTTCTCTTTTCTGCTATGTTTATATCTAGCTCTTGCTATCTTGCATACCTTTATAAGATCAAACTGCAGTTAAATAGGCCTGTTTGAGTTCTTCTCCAATCTCCATGACTTCGACATGTCATGTGTCTTTGTACACTTTCGATATGCATCTAACTCACACCATGGCCAAGTAATGGGGTCCTCGAGTTTTTGTTTGACTAGCATTAAAACAAGTTTGCAAATTGAAAAATATGGTTCAAGAAGCCAACGGAAATGCAATTAAATTTCACACGTCGTGAGTCAAACAGTGAAGTTGTATATCCTAACATTATTTCTCCTTGTTCGATCATGATGAATTCACCAATACTTATAACATATACAAGCAATTTGCATAGAATAATATTTGTACCCATGCTATGAACCTGGATGTGTTTTATCATCAACATCAAGGTCTGTTGCAAGGTTAGAAAACATATCCACTGCAAGCAATGTTTTCATTCTTGTTCAGAGCTGTCAGAGAGCCTTTTTGTTTCTCCTGAGCTCAAATTTGTAATGAAAGCATAAGCCTCTTGTGAAAATTTCTAAAAATACACGCTCTTTTGATGTAGTTTCCTTCCATGGGAAATTTGCATGGTACTCTCCCAGTGCATACTTCTGCAATGCCTCCACATTCCCTGTCCTTCACATCAGCCATGCCTTACGGTAAATTCACTTCACTTCTGTGGATCTTCAATTACTGATAATTAACACCCATCTGGTGCTCATATTCGATTGCTATATCTTAGGTGGATACATGGGACAACAAGCAGACACGAATTTGCCTCATTCCAGGTAACATTCTCTGATCTCCTCAGTCTTGTCATTTTCTTTCAAAATACTTTCTTTCCACCATTTGTCATCTTTATTATTCAGATTTCACCATGTCATTTGGGTTCATTTGCTTATTGGCTCTTGAAGAACTAACTTCCCAAATGACTGGTAGGGGGAGAGTCAAAAGTCAGCGAGAAACAGGATTCATAAACTGTTTCAAAGTTTCATGGTCTTTATAAAGCGCGATGATGTTATTCAAAAGATATCCTACAAGGCACCCTCTTCATTGAAAATATGGGGTGACCATGGCAATCACATAAGCATTTTCCACATCAAAGACATCCAAAACAGTATTTTGCTGATGCATAGATAACAAGCATAATGCTTTGTCTGCTTTCTTTATACATGCATGATTAAGTTCTATTGCAAATGATGATAAATCCTCTCACATGGAATAGAAATAACTCATGCTCTATTGAATATTGTTTCGGACCACATGGGCCTTGCAACTTTGGCAGTGAGGGAGTTCCTTTTGGGTCTTTGAATATGGCTCCACAACCAACTGGTGGATACTTGCTCCCAACCTCCTCAAGTTCTCTTAGTTTAAAGGGAGGAAATCCATTTGGATAGAAAAGGTTCAAAGTTTGAAAGTTTTCAGGACAAAATCTACCTTCCTTTCTGTTGAAGATCAAATGGGAACAAACCGGCTGAATGACATCGTCTTCTACACCTCCAGCCAAGAGGACGATCATAAACAGCTACAAAAGAGCATAGAACTGACCATTTTAGACTAAGGTACATTTCCAGAATCATGTATTTATCTTAGTCATCATCATTAACTGATCTCTTGTTTCATTTCTGCTCACCAGGTGAATGCTGCCATCTCCTACAGGTTGATGATATGGTTTATACACTCTATTGAAGCGAGCTTCTTTCAGGTATTCGTTAATTAAGAAACACAACCATGGAAAAACATGAAATCGTAGTAGTTCCTGCAATCCACTTCTGATCTATAACACAAGGAGTTGGAAGCCTCTTTCATCCTGTGATTGCCATAGGATTCGTTGAAGACAAACATAGAGCAGCCATTAATAGCATTTTGTCTATAATGGCAAGGATCTAACAAATGTGAGCAAGAATGTCTTAGTGAATCATTTGGCTATGTTCTAACAAATATCTGATGTGGAACATCTTGTGTTATTTGAAGTTAGAAAATAAAAAGGAGAGGACGAGTGAAAAGATATAAATGATAGTAAAGCCTTAATGACAAACTATCAGGGATCTAATATTCCAATGCAATTTCAATAATTCACAGAACTCCCTCATGGATCTTGAGATTGCCATTGAGTACCATGAAGCTATAATGTTTAGCAAGGCAGGTCTTTAAGCAAGCCTCCTAGTAGCACGAGCAGAGCAATCCCCCATAGAAAGGGGGAATTTTGCTTATTAGCACAATTTCTTTAAAAAATTACCAAATTAACATAATTTGAAATAAAAAAGAGGTAAAATAACGTAATTTATATATGTGGCAATAAGAAATCTTGACATTCAAACTTGTTATTTCAAAAATGCAACATTTAAAAAAAATTATAAAATGAGATGCGTAAAAAGAGTAAAGAAAAAAAAGAGAGATTTTGAAAGCATAGCAAAATTTTAATTATCACATTGTTAATAATATTAAAAAAAATCAGGACAAGATTAATATAATGACATCAAAAAATATCATTATCAAGAAATATTATTATCAATGACTTGAGTGAGTTATATTTGCAACCCAAAGATAACGGGACTCACTTGCCTTTAACACCATCCAATATCTTAGAACAATAAATATGGTTTATTATGTTCACTTTTGATTATTTTTTTTATGTTATTAAATTTATCTTATTAAAATCTTTAATAATATTGGTGGTATTATAATCAGAGTTTTGTTATGTTTTTGAAATTTTTTTTTTATCTCTCACTTATCTTTATAAATTTATAATAAGAAAAGATTAAAAAAATTCAAAAATATATCATAATTCTGATTATAGCACTAATAATATTATTAAAAAAATTTCAACAAAATAAATCTCATATCATCAAGAAAGTCATCCATAATGATGGGAATGTGACACATTTTATTGTTAAGAGTATGTATATTTTTTTGGACGGTAAATGTGGCACACATCAGTCATAATTGTTATAATTTTTTTTATGTGTTCCGTGGCCAGTTTTTTTTTTAAGTAAAAACAATGCTATTTTTTTTATAAAAAAAATCTATAGAAAGCGAAGTGCTGCACTCGAACAAACAGCAGTTCATACGAGCATCACCAAGGAATCCTCCTTTGTCTTCATGTCTGATGATATATGCTTTTCGTTTTCTGTCTTGGAAACTGATTGTGGATGGGTATACGAGGAAGCAGCTCTGCACTGTCTGATGCCCAAAACTTGTCACTTCTTGTGAAGATTCTTGTGATTGAGATCTTTGACAGTACACTTAGGTTATTCGGAGTGGTTCTCAGAATTATTTTTGTCAGCTCAAGCAACCTGGCCTGCAAAATCAGTGTAACTTCTTTTTCTTATCAGAATGCAGAAATCCAGTTCTGATGGAGTCCAATAGACGGCGTGTAACCTAGATGAACTTCGTATTTTATTCGATCAATGGTAGTAGGCTTTTAGAAACTTGAGTGGAAATGTAACGCTGACTCTTCTAGTCTTAAATCTTTGTCCATTTGAGAACTCTAATGGAAGGCTCAAAGCACCATTGCCAGTCAGGAAGTGTGTTTAACATTCAACATGGCATTGCTATAATCTCTTGAACCCCAAAGCTCCTTGTTTGTTTTTCATTAATATATAATAATTCCAGCAAAAAAACTTGATTTAACTTGAGAGATAAAGAAATAGTGGAAGCAGAAGATCACCAGGATTTTTCTGCTGCAGAGGAAGAGGTTTGTCGAGGAGCAAAACATCAATCTAATGACAAAGGAACACAAGCATATAAAGACATGTTTTTCTGTTGAAGCTCTTCGCATTCTTCCGCCCTTGCTGTCTTCGGATCAATTCAGGAAAAACTGAACCAAATCAAACCGATAATATATGTAAACTCAGTATAAATCCTGAAATTAAACCCTAGCCCCTCTATCCCTTGTCTCTTTTACACACAGCCCTCTGCCCCTCTCTGCACAGCCGCTCCCCCTACTCCCAGCATCTCCTCTCTTCACCATCTCCCTCAGCCTTGAGCCTCAACAACACCTTCATCCAATCACCATCTCACTCAACCCCTTGAGCCATATTCTTTATCATGTCGCTGGGTCCTTTTTGAGTCAGAGTTTCTCTGTATATACATTTCAAGTAGTAAGTCCATTTTTTCTTTCAGAATATGTCCACATTCAAATGAACTGTGTAGTCCTATTAAGTACAATATGAAAAATCTCAGAAATGGGATAAGTAGTAGAGCCCTTTTCCGACTAGCTCATGAAGCCTGTTGTGAGCTTCAATACTTGGATCAAAGTATAAGAATTTCCCAAGATCTGGTGACTTCGGCTTTGGAGGAGTCCGCTCTAGATCCCTGAATATGACTCGAAAACCAATCAGCAGATACTTGCTCCCCAGCTCCCCAAGTTCGCTTCCTTAAAGGGGAGGAAATCCATTTGGATAGATAGAAAGTTCGTAATTCGGTTATAGCCTCTTAGAGTTTTCTGGACAAAAATCTACCTTCCTCCCCTTGAAGAGATGGGTAACTGACCATTGAGGACGAAGTTAGATAGCTGGAATCGTGGCATTTATCCATAGTCATCGTTATTGATCTCTCTCTTTGTTCCTTTTCTGATCACCGGGTGAATGTTGTCATATCTGACAGGTTGATGTTATGGTTTATATACCCCACTGGGCCAGGCTCCTTTCAGATGTTCGTAATTAAGAAATACAACGAAGAAAAAAAAACGTGAAGTCGTGTGAGATCTATAACACAAGGAGTTAGAAGCTTCTTTCAGCTTGTGCCTGTCCTAAAATCTGGTGGAAGACAAATGCGCAGCAGGCATCAATCACAGTTTGGCTATAATGGCAAGGATCTAACAAATGTGATCAAGAATGACTCAGTGAACTATTTGGCTATTTTACAACGGACATCCAGTGCATAACATCTATGTACATTATTTAAAGTTAGACAGTAAGAATACAAGAGAGTAAAAAGGTATTGCTGATAATTCACAACATAAAAGATACTGACATAGCAATATCCGAGAGCATAGGTAGGAGATCTAATACTCCAATCGAGAACAATCTCAAACCAGTTGAGGGAATAACAACCTAATACATTTTTAATTATTCACAAAACTCACTCATGGATCTTGAGATTTCCATGGAATTCCATTACACTATACTGTTGAACATGGTTGGTCGTTATGCCAGTTTCTCACTTTAAGAAGCAGATGCACAGCAATCCCACACAAAAAGCCGAGTGCTGCACTTGAACCCGTTATTGAAACCGCAGTGCATATGAGCATCACAAAGGCTTCCTCCTTCGTATTCATGTCTCTTGAGGCCATAGCCAACTCAATTCCAGCAAACAATAGCAACACCCCCAAGACTCCAACAGGGAATTGGTTCAAAACCATCACTAAAGAACTTCCTAAAACCAAACCCAAAACCAGTTTGGCTGCTCCAAGTAGTGCCACACAACCTCCACTCCTACCTCCAAACTTGTACTGCCCAGCTAGTCCTCCTGCACCATGGCAACATGGCATGGCACCAAACCAACATCCCACTAAATTCATCAGCCCTACAGACACTGAAACCGAGGATGCCGAGAAATCCTTTCCTGGAAACAGATCAGATGACAAGTTGCATACAGCAATAACAGAATTTAGTACTGATAGAGGGAGCTGAGGAATTGTACCCTTGACAAACCCTTCTTTCCAAGCACGCTTGGAAATTTTCACAGCCTGAATAGAAGATGGCCCAAACTTAAAATCATGCACCACTTCAGGCCTTCTTATAAATGCCAAAATCATACCCAACAAGAAAACCATAAAAGCAGAAGGAAGTGAGGCTATCATTTGCCTCAGCCCCCTCTCCCTAGGCCTTTCTCTACCACCCAAATTAATGTCATCACTCTCTCTTTCACTACCCTCCTCACCAGCACCGTTAACAACAATAATAAAAAAAGCACAAACAATAGCCAGAACCAGACCATCTAACCCTAACCAGTGCCTATCACCACCAGACTTTGACTTCGAAAAATCTTGTACTTTCCTAATATACTTCACAGCAGACATGGCAAATGATAACCCTTGTGAAAGCTGAATTCCCCTAACAACAGACAATGGAATCAACTTATAAACAAGCTGCATCAAACCTGTAACACCTAAAAGGAACAAAATCCCACCAGTACATATTCCTGCTGCCATAATTTCGGGCACGCCAAATTCTGCACTATTTGATATAGCCACAGCTGCTATCGATTTCATTGGCTGGACTGGCATTGGAACACCATAGATTGCCCCAGTAACAATGTTGTATATGCCAGTGAATATTAATGTTGTCCCTAAATTAAGGTGAACGGATAATGTCAAGGCCAGTACTATTGGTATGTACGTACCTAGATCCCCCATGGCACCATTAAGTTCTGCCCATTTGGATCGAAAGACAAGGTTGTCTCTCACTTTGTGGACTATATTTGATGGAAATCTTGATCTGGGTGCTTGAGTTGGTGTATCACGAAGAGGTATTTGGTAACTCGGGGACTCCATTGTTGTTTCTTGTGTACTTGCGAGGTCTCTGTATTGAAATCTGGCTTTTCGTTTTGATATTGGTTAATGGCTATAAAGCAATTGCATTATTTGATTTTGACCCTCTGTGGCCTTCGGTTGTAATCACGAGTAACAGTAGAGAGAACAATATATTTAATTGAAAAAGACAGAAATAAGAATATAAAAATATATTTGCTTTTAGAATAATTTTGAAGGTAATTTTTACTTTTCAAAATAGGATTAAGAAGGCTAAATGATAAATTTATTAAAATAATATTTTTTATTTTTTCAAAAAATTTATAAAAATATTAATTTTAAAATTATTTAGTTAAGAAATGTTATGATATAATTGTTATTATTATAATATTAAAATTCAATTCAAAGGTTGATCAGAAATAAAACTCAAGTCACTAGTTGAAAATAAGATCACATGTTGAAAAAATTCAAATCAATATAAAAATAAAAATAATTATTATTATAATTTAAAAAATAACTCGAGAATCAACCTGAAGCAGGATTTAAGTTATGAGTAGGGTTGACCATTGACTCATATTAACATAAAAACAAAAATAATTATTATCATAGTTTTTATAGCCAACTTGAGAGTCAATTTAGGATAAAATTTAAGTCACGTGTTAAAAGAATTAATATAAAATAAAATAATTATTATCATAATTTTAGAAATTGATTCAAGGATCAATCCAGGATAAGACCCAAATCAAGAATCAAAAGGGTCAGCTCACATTGACACGGGTCAATATAAAAATAAAAATTCTTATTGTTATAGTTTAAAAATCTGACTTGGGGGTTAACTAGGACAAGACCCAGGTCACAAGTCAAGAGTGTCAATATGATTTGATTGAGTCAATGAATGGATAAAAATAATAATTATTATTATTTTAAAACTCAACTCGGGAGTCGACATAGAAAAAAGTTTGGATCATGAATTAAGAAGATTAACCCGATGAATCTAATTTTTTTAAAAATATTAATCATAATAACCTTGTCTTGATCAATTTTTTTTCAAAATAATTAATAAGTTTTTTATACGTGTTTTATCCTAGGTTGACCTAGATTTCTAACTTGGTTAAGTCAAGTCAATCTTTTCTCTATCTTTTATTAAACTCGGACCAATCCAAACCTCAAGTTAACTCATCAAGTTAATTTTAATTTTATAATTAGAATTATTATAATATTATTAATTTTAATATTTAATATAAAATAAAGTAAAAAAACTAATTATTTTTTTAAATATGTAAGTTTGATAACAATACATAATAAAGATAAAATATATTTTATTATGTTTTATCCATTATAACCAAATATAATATAGAGATATTCATTTTATTTTATACATCACTATCAAATAAAATTTTATCTTTATTTTTTTTTATCTTATCTTCTTTGTGTTTATTTTTTTATCATTATATTTTCAATCACAGAGAAATATCTTTTGTCATTCATAGGAGGTCCAAATATATATATATATATTTATCATCTATCATGCATTTAAATATATGAATTTCTTTATAAAACATTTATGATTGTCACGTAACACGTACGCGTACACACACATATATATAACATCAAATTGTATTTATATTACTTGTGTGTTTAGTATTGTAGTGCAAAATATTTTTTTAATTGAAAATATATTAAAATAATATTTTTTAAATTTTAATTTTTGACATCAATATATCAAAACATTTTAAAAAAACCCTAATATGATCTTTTCTATGTGAAAATAAACTAAAATCACTTGAAAAATAGGTTATAACACAAAACCGAACACATTTATTTTGTTTAATTTGTATTTATCATAATTGTGAAAATCAACCAAATAGTTAACCTGGGATAAAGCTCGGATCACGGAGGATTTACCTAAAAAATACTTTTAAAATGATCAAGATAATATTGTTTTGACAAGAAAAACATCAATGGATTAAAGGTAATTTTGCCTAAGTCAATCAAGTTTTTTTTCTTTAACTAAGAACAATCTAGATTCTAAGTCGATTGAGTTATGAGTTGGCTAAGTTGTGAGTTGGCTCACCAGGGAAATCATGACTCTACAATAGCGGTCCTTGTACTACATTGATCACTACTAGTTTGTTTCTTCACACTGAGCTACAAGATGGAACATTTTGTTTTTTCAATGTAAAAAAGATACTATCATTGCTAAAATTTATATGTATATTCAATAAAACAAATAAATAATTATACATTCTAATAAATAATGATAAATATATTTATCCCAACCATAATCAAGTTGGAAAGCTGAGAAACACATGTTATTTTTTAGAAAAAATAGGTTGAATATTTGTTTTAGTTTGAAATTAGATCCGTAAAATTGTAATTGATTTGAATCAATAAAATAAGATTTTATTTTTTTCAAATCAAGCATCCACTTAAAAAAAACACAAAAAAAAAATAAAAGAAAGATGCCAAGTGCTATTGGACTTGGCAAGCCAAACCAGCAAATCTAGTTGAGAGAGGCACGTGCACAAGCCAACAAAGGTAAGCTTGCATTACCATATCCTTAATTTTTTTATTTGAAAATAAGATGGATGACATGTCATTTAGTTCAATAATCTTTAAAAAACAATAAAGTCAGGTAATGTGTTATCTACTTTTCCCTGATTTCAGCAATAATGATGGATAAAAAATCAAGGTTTATGGTTTTTTGATCTAAAAACTTGTTTTTCAATTCAATTTTTTTATTTATCAAAAACACCTACAAAACACCCTTTAAACCTTGATAAACTTATATATAATTTCTAACAACCCAAAAATCAATTCATAAACCTAAAATCAACTCATGATGATAAAAATAAAAAAAACTTAGATCTATCATTTTAGCCGATAAGAAAAGCCAAAAAACATTTAGATGAGACTCTCCTTGTAAAATGAAACTCATTAATATCAATATCAATTATTTTTACGGGTTAAATCGGTGTTAATCGAAGACTTTATCTCTTTACCATTAGAATTTGATGATTTTTCTTCTATTTTTTGAAACTAAAGACTAAGATTTAAGAAAAATAAAGTTTTGCACTACAGTTGAAAATTTAAAATAGTAAGGGAATAAAAAGTGATAATTTAAAAAGTAAGAGTGAAGTGATTTTTTAATTGCTATAACAAGTCAACTGGAAATTTTAACCAGATTAATCTATTTATTTTTTTAACATGAAATCTTAGGTTAGTTAAATCTTAAATTGACCCAATAGGCTAAGCTGGGTTTCACAACAATAGCCCTTATATATATTATTTTAACTATTATATTTTATTAGCTTAATATGTTGCTATGTAACAACAAAGCTAACAGGAATATTAAAAATAGTCGTGATTTATTAATTATTTAACTGAGATATATTGAGCTAAAAAAAATATAATATAGTTAATAAACATAATAAATTAAAAAAATGATATATGAATTGATTGAATCCAATTAATATAGTAAAAAAGAAATCAAATGGATATACAGTGTCTGAGTCATGGATGACCTATGCTTTAACCCGATCTCAAAATGCTCGCTGGTAAAGAAACGTTCATTAAAGTAAGCTGCTTTCAAGGGAATTAGTGATTCTTTACCAATAATATTTTTTTAAGTATTTTTAATTTGAAAATATATTAAAATCTATTTTTTCAAATTGTTTTTAAAGATTTTAATATTAAAACGTAAAAATCATTGAAAAATATTAAAATATATATATATTAATTTAATATTTTTTAAAGGTAAAGATATTCTTTAAAACAATTGAAAATACAATATCATTCAATCACTAAATTGACTACATGGATGGGTTGCCAAAGTGGAACAGAAATGACAACTCAAGGCATGTTCTTCCTTCTATGTCACAAATTATTGTAGAAGTCGACTTGAGTCACGGGAAGCACAGTCGACTCCAATTTTTTGTTGAAGTATCAAAATGATGGTATTTTGACTAAAAATATAGTTAGTTAAGAGCTTGTTTTGACCAGGTTATTGGATAACAAAATTTTTATTTATTTAATTTGAATTAATTTAAATTTTATTCTAAACATTACAACAGTATCCGTGTAATATTCTAATTATTATATTTTCTTAGCTTAGTATGTGAACAAGATGCTCTTATCTTGCTACCAAAGTAAAGTTCGTTAAAAGCAAGCCGCCTTCGAGGAAATTAATTTTTTTTTCAAGGAAATTAAATTGATTAGACGGGTATTTCTCAAGGAGTTCCATCAATGTCAGACAAAGAGGAGGTCCTGGCTGGGGAGGGTTTTATCAGCGGGAACGAATCAACCAGGTTTCATACCGGATGGATGCATGGTGGCTGCGCTTCTGTGATTTTTTTAAGCAGGCATTAAATATATTAAAAATTATGAAAGATATCATCAATTTTACTTTCATATTATTTTTATATCTATTTTATTGATAAACTATTATTCTAATTTTGTAATTAAAATATTTTGTTAGAATCATTTAGCAAAAATGATGTCCTTTTCTGGTATAATCTGGATGGAATTATAAATTAAAAGCCTTTAGACTATATGAAATTCCTTAATTAATTTTTTAAAATTAATATAAAACCTCGTGTACTAAATTAGAGTATTCAAGTATTCATTATGGATGAAAAGGCAGTCAATCAAAAATTTTAATCAAGATAAACGGTCAATCAATTTATACATAATTCCAATTTTAACTTGGAAGAATTTTTAGAATAATTTATATTTTTTTGAATCATTTTAAATATACACATAATAAAGTATGTGCATTTATTTTAATTTTACACTATTAAAATAAGATATAAGATTTACATAAATCTCTAAAATTAATATTTATTTTCTAAATCTTCATTATGCTTCCTTCTTTAACTTCCTTTTGATTTATTCATAAAACAATTCATTTTTGTTGGTATAATGTTTGCATACAGATGTTTAAAACGAAACATATTATTAATTTAAATTTATTATTATTATTATTATTATATAAACATAAATGAATGACCTAGGATCAGCATCCTAGGATCAAGATAGCTTAATGAGTTAATTTCAGATTTGACTAAACTAAATCAAGACTTAGACTGGTTTGAGATTAGAACAAAAAAAAAAAAAGATTAACGCGATCTAAATCAATTAAAACTCGTATTAACTAACCGATCTGTGTAAAATAATTTATTATAAATTTTGTTAATTTTTTAAATATTTTTTATTAAAATAATATTATTTTAATTATTTTTAAAAATTAAAGTAATCCAGACTAACCTCTCAGCTTCTGATTTGAATATTATCCCGCAGTTTTAAAACTATAGGAGCTGTAATACAGATCAGTTCCATCAAACCAAGTGTAACCAAAATCTCATAGCCCCCAACCTCCAGCGTTGATGGCAGCTCGACCAGCATCTTATGAGATCATTTGTGCATCTGGGCAGACTCACTTTTGCAAATCTTCGAAACCATGTGCTGTGTTGCTTTCAAATCCAGCATGCTACCTAGCTGGGGATACGAAGTAAATACCATCGAATTCGCAGCATTCTAGCGAAGTTACCTCTTTTTCTCCTTTTCCTTTTTTTCAATTTGGTTCTAATTCTATGTCAGGGGACACAAGATCATTGTCACGTCATCATTTTTCTAATATTTGTCGCTAGAGTACAATATTAGATGAAGAAATAAGAGTCTGTAAACTCGGCCGTGCACTGTGTAAAAAAAATTATATTTATTGATTCTTTTTGTGAAAATAATTGTTATTTACTCTTAATTTATTTTCATACTTGGTGTCATTTATCAGCTTAATCAATAGAGGTCCATCGTGGAAGGTTTATAATCGCTTTTAATTTACTGTAGAGGGTTTAATTTGGAACAATATATTATAGAGGGATCAATTTGACTAGAGGTGAAAATAAGAGGAGGAGGAGACAAGGAGGGAAGATGCCCTTAAGTCACTACTAGCGGCATATTTCTCTCACTTTTTAACGGCCAATCAAGATGCAAAAGGTTGCTGTTCCATTTCCTGTATTTGACTTTCTTTACAGTTCAGCTTACTCTTGTAGCCCTATAAAATAGCACATTAGAGATGACCACTGCAGCTGTGCAATTACAAACAATGGAGTCCTCCGCCAACCAAATACCTCTTCAAGACATCCAAGCTCAAGCACCCAGATCAAGGTTTACATCTACTGTAGTCGACAAAGTGAGAGACAACCTTGTCTTTCGATCCAAAATATGGGCAGAGCTTAATGGTGCCATGGGGGATTTAGGTACGTACATACCAATAGTACTGGCCTTAACATTATCCGTTGATCTTAATTTAGGGACCACATTAATATTCACTGGCATATACAACATTCTTACTGGAGCAATCTATGGTGTGCCAATGCCAGTCCAGCCAATGAAATCGATAGCTGCTGTGGCCATATCAAATAGTGCAGAATTTGGTGTGCCCGAAATCATGGCAGCAGGAATATGTACTGGTGGGATTTTGTTACTTTTAGGTGTCACGGGTTTGATGCAGCTTGTCTATAAGCTAATCCCGCTACCCGTTGTTAGAGGAATTCAGCTTTCACAAGGGTTATCTTTTGCCATGACTGCGGTCAAGTATATCAGGAAAGTACAAGATTTTTCCAAGTCAAAGTCTGGTGGTGATAGGCATTGGTTAGGTGTAGATGGTTTGGTTCTGGCTATTGTTTGTGCGTGTTTTGTTATTGTTGTTAATGGTGCTGGTGAGGAGGGTAGGGAAAGAGATGGCGATGGCATTAATTTGGATGGTAGAGAAAGGCCTAAGAGGAGGGGACCGAGGCAGATTGTAGCCTCACTTCCTTCTGCTTTTATGGTTTTCTTGTTGGGTGTGATTTTGGCATTTATAAGAAGGCCTGGAGTGGTGAAGGGTTTTAAGTTTGGGCCATCTTCTATTCAGGTTGTGAAAATTTCTAAGCATGCTTGGAAAGAAGGGTTTATCAAGGGCACAATCCCCCAGCTCCCTCTATCAGTTCTCAATTCTGTTATTGCTGTGTGCAAGTTGTCATCCGATCTGTTTCCGCAAAAGGATTTCTCGGCCTCCTCCGTTTCGGTATCTGTAGGACTGATGAACATAGTGGGGTGTTGGTTTGGCGCCATGCCATGCTGCCATGGCGCAGGTGGACTGGCTGGGCAGTACAAGTTTGGCGGCAGGAGTGGAGGGTGTGTGGCACTTCTCGGGGCAGCAAAAATGCTACTGGGTTTGGTTTTGGGTAGTTCTTTAGTGATGGTTTTGAACCAATTTCCAGTTGGGGTTTTGGGGGTGTTGCTGTTATTTGCTGGAATTGAGTTGGCTTTGGCTTCAAGGGACATGAACACAAAGGAGGAATCCTTTGTGATGCTTATATGCGCTGCGGTTTCACTGGTGGGTTCAAGCGCATCACTTGGCTTTGTTTGTGGAATAATTGCGCATGTGCTTCTTCATTTGAGAAACTGGCGAAAAGAGCAGCCATGTCCTGCTATATAGATGCTTGCAACTCAGTGTTTCAGACTCTGCAGTTTTCATACTGTACTATTGTCCCTAATTTGAAACGCTCTTGTTCGTGCCTGAACTGAGGAACCTCTTGGAGCAGGCAACTGGTTAGAATCTTTCATTAAGTTCAGTGCCTCCATTGAAAAGGGTGGCGATATTCTCTTCTCCATCCTCCAGTTTTAATATATTGATATCAAATTGTAGTGCGCTGCAGGCAGTAGCTTATAATCTAAATTTATGCTGATTTGACATATCTTTACGAGTCAGATGATCCTCCCTCCCACCTTCAATGGTTCGCTCTCTTCTATGATATTGAACATTACCGGAAACAAATCCAAAATACCTTTCAAAGTTACCAACATTATATATATATTAAAAAACCACTTGAATAAGAAAATATGAGAGGATGCAATGATGTCATTTCCACAATACACCCTCTTTTAGTTATTTTAGTTATTGTTACTGGCACACTTGCCCCTGCCTACCTGTAATGATGCTAGCTACTGCATTGATACCTAATCATTGAGTTTTATAATTTATATAAATTTATTTTTTATTTTATAGTGTTATTCAATCCTTATAATTTATATTTTATAAGTTCATTTAGTTTATTCTTCAAAGGATTTTTTAATTTTAGTTTTTAATATCAAGTTAATTAAAAATTATATTTAATAATTTTATTTTTTATTTTTTATAGATCTATCACAATTTTACGAACTAAGAAATAAATTTGATAGACTAATGAGTTGCTTTACTAATGTATGTTTGATAGTATAACTGCAGTTATTTTTTAAAGTATTTTTTATTTAAAAATACATTATAGTAATTTTTTTATTTTTTAAAAATTATTTTTAATATCATCTCATTAAAATAATTTAAAAAACAAAACAATATTAATTTAAAGTAAATAAAAAAATAATTTTTTTTTAAAATCACTTTAAAAATACAAAAACAATCGGGGTGAATTTGTTATCTTAAATTTTTTAAATTCAATTATATTTTTATTTATTATTTGAGTTATCTTTAAACCTATAAAATCAATCAAATCATATTAAATAAATTTTATATAATTTAAATCTTTATTATTAAAAACATATTAACAATAATTGATTTATTTTTTCTGCATCTAAAAGAATTTAATCCAGCTACACTACGGATAATATTATAGTTTAGGATGAAAGTTTCAAGGAGAGGAGTTAAATAATCATATTCAGTTATCTTAGCAGCATTGATGGAAAACAAACACGTGCATAAACAAATAAATTTTTTAATTATTTTTTGAATAAATGATTCAATTTATTTTTATATAATTGGTTAAGTCTTTGATATGCTTTTATATTTCTAAATATTTTTATTATATTCTTATAAAATAGTCAATTTTTTAAAGTTTTTCTATCCAAATTGATATGATTATACTTTTTATATCCTGGAATTATACAAGAATATAATTTTAATTATTACTTATTTTAATAAACTATAGCCAGACTAGTGGTTTCAATCCTTGGGATACAAGATAATGATTACCAATGGGTCTTTTTCGAGATGGTGACTAGAGAAAGTTTTCAGTTTCATTACCCAATGATAATATGTCATCAATGACACAATGGCATTCAAGCCATATACAAGATATTTGATTCGGGCTGATTTATTTTTTTTCCAACCAAAAAATTAAATATATAGATATTTATCATATGTTTTTATATAAATAATATCATTTACAAATTAAATAAATTGATAATTATTTATATCAATAATAACTAAATATATGTATGTAAAAGTTAAAAGACAGGTATAAATTGAAATATTTAATATCATAATATATTAATTTACTTAGTTATATTCAATAATTTTGTTTGTTAAAATTATTTTTTATTTAATCAAATAATAAAATACATAAAATTATAGAAAAAATATATCACAAAGTTTCACTTATAAGAAATATTATCTAAGAATAAATATTTTTTATCTTTAAAAATAAAGTTTAATTATATAAAACATAAAAAATATAAATGAATTAGAATAATCTATTCAAAAATTAAATATATATAAAAATAATTTTTAAAAAATTATTATTTAAAAAGAGCTAGATATAAAAACTAAAAAATCAAAGGAAATGAGCATTAATTTCAATATACATTAAAAGGTTATTTAAAATAATATTTAAAAATAATATAATTTTTTAAACAAATAAAAAAATCAGGCAATTAATGATCAATTTAAAAAGAGCATTTAAAAAACAACAAAATTAATTAGGATTGAAGACTTGTTATCCATCCCAATACTTTTTGAAAAAAAATTCAAATCAACACATCGCTTAATATTTTTTAAATTCCAATCATTATGATAATTAAAAAAATAAAGTCTATATTTTTTTATCTTAAATTTTTTCAACCTAAATTTGATTTAAAATCCTAGAAAATAATACAAATACATTAAAAACCCATAAATACCTTTAAAAAACAAATAAAAAATACATACAAAAATCTAAAATCAACCTAAAAAAACTATTATTGAGTATAGATTTGGTTTTTAAGGCATTTTCAAAGTGGAAAAACAAATAAGTTGAACTTCTCCCACTTAATAGAATATTTTGATACTAAAATTAATTGTTTTGATAGCAGAAATAAGTGTTAATATTAATTTTTATTTTTTATTGTTAAGATTTGATATTCTCTCTCTTTTTTCTCAAATTAAAAACTAGAAAATAAAATTAATTGTAAAGTTTGAGAATTAAAATAAATTTTTTATAATAATCTTGAAAGTATCACTCATTATGATGTTTTTTTAATTTATTTTTGTCTTTTATCTTTCAATTATCTTCTTAATCAACAAATTTGATTCAATTATTTTTTAATTGTACACAAAAAAAAGGCAATTACACAGAATAAAAATTTAATGATCAGAATAAAAATTTTGAATGATAAGTGCAGGATTATTAGTGCACACGTGTACGGTATTTATACCGCAGCATTTAGAGTTTTTGTAATGTGTCCCTTTACAATCTTTTTTTCCAAACAAGTGCAAAGCGTAAGCACGGAGCAAATAAACACACTAACAACAAACAGAAAAGGTACGTTGCTGCCGTATGCTCATTTTTCAATTCAATGTTTTGTTTAGAAACACGACCGCATTTTCTAAGTTTTTGAAAATTTATTATTATTATTTAGATATTTTAATATGTTAATGTAAAAATTAATTTTTTAAAAATAAAAATATATATTATTTTAATATATCTTTGATTATAAAACTTTAAAAAACAATCACTGTCAAATTTTAAAACACTCTCTGAATTAAATGGATACTGACCTGAATTAATCTATCTTTCAATTAAAATTTATTTTAAAAAAACTGAAATAATATAATTTTAAACTAATATAAATTAATTCATCGCATTTATAATTAGTCTGTAAATCATGTTATGAATAAATGAAAACTAATAACTTATCATTTTTTCATCATATGAAACAATAATATATATTTTTATTTGCATCACGCCGTGATATGGACAAACTTCTATCACAAAGTTTTGGTTGGAATATATTTGGGTATACAATGAAAATCATATTTTTTTTAAATTATTTTTTTATTCAAAATTAATTTTTTATATATTTTAAATCATTTTAATAAACTAATTTTAAAAAATAAAAACATATTATATAAAAATATTTTAAAAAATAACTACAAACCAAATCTAAAATAATCTAAATAGATGAGATTGTTGCCGAGATAAAACAAAATAAAACAAGTATTTGAAGTCGTCGCGAGCCTGACGTATAGACGACTCGTCTTTCGTCGTCTTCCTTTTTTTTTTTGATGGCTACAAGAACATGCCATGCATCCGAGTGAACATCATGTCGTTTGCTGACATCTTGTTCAATCATTTCAAAAGCTTTCAGCTGTACAGAGTACAAACACTGAGAGAGAGAGAGAGATTCAGAGGAGGGGGAGCTCCTGGAATTGTAAGGAAAACCAAGGCTTGGAGAGGTAATTTGCTTTACTATCTGACTTCCTCTTCCAATTCTGCTTTCTGGGTCTTTCAAGTGCCTCTTTTTAGTGCTTCTTTTATCTTAAAGCAATGGACTTTATCCATTTGCAGAGACATAATAGATTAACAGTGAGCTCAAGCTTAGTTTCATCTCAAGCTTTAAAAAGAGCATGAAGGGCCATGAACCAAAGGTGATTTTGACTACACCTTTGATTTTTCTGTATTGTTTTCACTCTAATTCTCATTTGTTTATTTGTATCTTGTTTATTCAATGAAAATAGTGTACTTAACTCCATGCACGTGTAATCTTAATCCTTCATTAGACTGCTTATGGAATCTGATAATGATTCTTGCTTTTGTAGTGGGGTTGTGCCCTTCTTGTTGCCTTTGATCAATGAAATAACTTCTTTTATAGAAAAAAGAAGAAAAATAAATATTTTTCATTGCAAAGTGTTTATGAGAATGTGAAAGAAAAGGGTTGTACAGTGTTATTGATCCTTGAATTGGATTTACTGCAACGTAATGTGTTTTTTTTTTTTACTTTTTTGGGGGTCTTAAATTGACAGATGCCAAGAATGGAGGACATTCTTAGTCTTCCAGTACAAGATCCTCCTTGTGCAGAGTTTTCTGCTGCTCATATAAAGTGGGTGAAAGTAGAAGGTGGTCGACAAGGTGGCGATGATATTGCCCTAATCCCTTTTGCTAGAGTAGATGATTTTGTAAAAGGAGAATCTTCAAATGCAGAATGTCCTGCTAGCTTTCGAATTGAGTCTAGAAGGAAGAGATCTGAAGGGAGCATCAGCAAACCAAGGGTCGATGGCTATCTTGAATATACACTGTATGTTCATAAATTCATGCAGTGCTATACAAGGCACCTTCTTCTTTTTTGGGTTTTATGACGAATGAATTATGAACGCCAGTGTGTAAATGATTGTTCTTGGTTTTTGTTCTCTGAGATGTGCTCTCTGCCAAGAGCTCCTTAAAGGATAGCTCTTTTTGTCTATTTTAAAGGTTAATGTTTTGCAAAATGAATGTTTATTTACCACTAAATGGAGAAACATTCAAAGAGAATATTTTAAATGATAAAAGTTAATTATGTCACCGGGACTTGATGCATGTCTTGAAGATCGCTTGTAGTTTAATCCAAGTAATGCATTATGAAAGTTATCTTTCAGATATTGGTGTTCATATGGTCCTGAAGATTATCGAGATAGTGAGTCCACTATGGGGGATGGCTCTCATACCAAACCTGCGACTGGGAAGGGAAGCAGACCTGGGAGGCGTCACATGATGAGAGGTTGCCTTTGCCATTTCACTGTAAAACGCCTATACACTCGCCCCTTCCTTGCTCTTATCATATATAATCAGAGAAAACATGTAGATAAAACAGGGGCCCCATGTCATGGGATACTTGATGTGGATGCTGTGGGGACAAGAGCTATGTATGCTCCAAGGATTTCAGAAGAATTGCGCCAGAAAGTGATGTCTTTGCTATATATTGGAATATCTTTGGACAATATAATCCAGCATCATGCAGAGGTGGTCCAGGGGCATGGTGGCCCCCTCAACCGAGATGATTTGCTCACTCGGAATGATGTTCGCAACATGGAGAGGAATGTTCGTAATTCATCTTATAAATTGCATGCAGATGATGAATCCAGTGTAAAGATGTGGGTGCAGCGCCACCAGAAGCATGTTTTTTTCTTCCAAGATATGTCAAGCACAGAACCTTTTATTCTGGGGATACAGACAGATTGGCAGCTGCAGCAGATGATCCGTTATGGACATAGTGGTTCGGTAGCTTCTCATTCTACATTTGGCTTGAAGAAACTTAAGGTAATTTGTTCATTTAAGAACTCTTTGATTCTTCATGGTCATGTGTGAAGCCACTGGCATGCAAAAATTTCAGGATTCAGGAACTTTCTTTGTAAATATTGGTGGTTGACAGGTTTTAGTATCAAATATCTTATGATTGCAAAAATTTGAGTCATTCTACGCTTGGGCTTGCAACCAAAATCCAGTCTTGAGAGCAGCGAGTTTATGTAAAAACCCTCAAGCTCTAAGTCTCCAAATTCTTCCTTCCAAGACCACAATACAAGGAACACAATTGTTCAAGGGCCTTTATTTTATACTTCTGACCTTCAAATTCATCAATATAGTGTGGATTAGATGGACCAAACTTCATGATTATAGATTATTTGGGCTAAAAGTTGAGGAAGAATTGAATTGCTATACTGTGGAACATGAAAAGGTGTTATAGATATTAATTCAATAGCAATTCACATGGTAATTTTCTCCATTGCAGTATCCCCTATGTACTTTACTGGTTTTTGACTCTTCTCAAAATGCAATTCCGGTTGCTTGGATCGTTACCTCCTCATTTGTTACTCAAGATATCCACAAATGGATTGGCTCTTTGGCTGAAAGAATCCGAAGCAAGGACCCGAGATGGAGGCCTAATGCCTTTTTAGTGGATGATCCTTCTTTTGATATTTCTTTCATAAGGTAATTTTTGTTGGCAGGGACTGCCAATTTCTTCTACTTGACCCTAACTGTCAATGGGGAATCTAAATTCCTTCGTGGTTTTTAATTGCAGAGAGGCCTTCCAATGCCGGTTGCTATTATGTGCCTGGCATGTCCGCCATGCTTGGATGAGAAGTCTTTTAAAGAAATGCTGCAACATTGATGTTCAGCGAGAGATGTTTAAGCACTTGGGTTGGATTTTGTATTCTACAAGAAGTGGGCCAAATGCTGATAATGCAGTTGAAGAGTTCATGCAAATATATGTTGACCAGTGTATCTTTATAGATTATTTCAAGAGGAGATGGTTGCCGTATATAGGTATATGTTTCTTTTATGCATTATTCTACTTGTCTGAGAATAAAAGCCTTCTCCTTGTTTCTTGGAGGAATCTTTATAATGTAATATTTTTTTGCCTTGTTATATTCCAACCATCTAATTTCAAATATAAACATGCATTGTTGAAATAGGATATTATTTATTCCCAACTTTGATCTCATAATAATTTCTGTAATGAAATAGGGATTTTCTTTATTTATTCATTTGGTGCTAAAAAATGGTAGGCTGTGTTACATGTAGAAAAAAGGAAAGAAAGATTTTTAACCATGATTGAAATAACAGCTGCATATTGAAGAACAACACAGAACATTGTTCTTATGCAAGTCTTCCAAATGTAACCCATTATTCATATGACATCTTATGATGTAGTTATTAATAAATTCTAACTTAGTTCACAAATGATATCTAGTTTGACTAAATTATTCATTATGTATAAGTGGGGATATAACAGAAGAAAAAAGTGGAAGATTTAGAAATAACATTTATAATATTATATGAGCAAACAGCTAGTATACAATGACCTTGATGTAAAACATCAGCTATTAAAATATGCAAATAATGGAGAAGTGATAACTTCTGCATTGATTCATTCTATAACAGCGTCATGTTCAGTGTCATTCAGCTCCTCCATATAGCTACTGAAGATGAAATTAAAAGCCTGTATTATTCATTCAAAGCAATTCATAGCTGTAACTTTTAATATTAGATGCTTGTTTTAACCTGCCTTCTTGTGTAACAGAGTTGTGGATTAATAGCATCAGGTCTCTCCCTGTAGCCAGTACAGAGCCCCTGGCTGCAATTGAATCCTACCACTTAAGGTTGAAATCCAAGCTTTTCGATCAGCAATATGCTAATTCCTATTCAAGAATTGACTGGTTGATCCACACTTTGACAACTGAATTCCACTCCTTATATTGGTTAGATCAATACAGTGCAGAGACTGGGTATTTCACTTATGCAAGGGACAAGTCTTTCTTAACTAATGCTTGGTATCAGGCCCTTCACATCCCTGATGTCGATGTGATATTGGATGAACAAAATCTACAGCTTGTGAAAGTCATCTCCCAGACAGATAGAAGTCTGGCATATACAATTTGGAACCCTGGTTCTGAGTTCGCCCTCTGTGACTGCCCCTGGTCAAGACAGGGAAATCTCTGTAAGCATGTCATCAAGGTAGCAATTTTATGTAAAAACCGACAGGTTGCAAGGCCATTATTGGCATCTCAAGTTTATCGCCAGGCCTTGCTTACCCTTCTGCAGAACCCCCCTGATGATCCTCTGGTTCTTGAGCATGCGATTTTGCGTGTTAGCCGCTTGCAACAGGATATCAAAGGTTTGGAAGACTTGTCTAATAATGGGTTACTCCAGCCATCACCACCTGAAATGAACACTCAAGTAGGAGATAGTCTTCTGCTTTTCCCACACCTTCATTGATTGAGCTACTAGAAAGGTGATAGAGCACTTTTTTTTCTTTTTTACCAGTTTGAAGGCTTTTCCATTTGGCCAAGGTTTTGAATGAGAACATGAAGTTATATCCTTTGATCTGCTGGCAAGCTAACTTCAGAATAAGTCAGAACTTGCACCAGCTTGCTTTGGCGAGTTCAAAACTTGCATTCATGAAACAAAGGGTTTTTGCCTGTGAAGGTACATTTTATTTCCTTAAATACTAATCATCGAACATTCCTAGTATATTGATTTGATAGCCAGGGAAGAAAAAAAGAAACCGAAAACAATAGGAAAAGAGAAATAGTTATGTTAATTCAGATGTTGTTGAGTTCAGCTGTTGAACCTGTTCATTGTTCAGTCTTGATGAGTTTGGCCCCTGAATAATTCTTTGTTTATGAATTTGTTTGTTTTCCCATCAAGCTAACATTTTTTGTCTCTCTGATTCAGGGAATGTATTATGTGGGATCCATGGTTGCCTGGTTTTAGTGTTGGATATTTACCTGTGAGTTGGCAGAAGGTAATAGCTCTACAGGCATATTCATAGGATGCATGATGTCTTAGTTTTCTGTCTTGCTAACATTTTTTTGTCCCTCGTCGTTTCTAACTGCATTTGTCTCACAGATGGCCCGTGTTGACGCCCTGTTTCATGGTTTGATATAAGCAAATCTTGCCAGAAAACATCAGTTTTTTTCATCTCCATTGAAGTGGCCAAGCAAAATAAAGTGGAGTCATCTTTAGCTAGTAAGTTATATGTGTGTGTGTGTGATTGTAGAGTAATTTTTCTTTTTTATTCTGTATAATCGATAGGTACTAGAAGAAGGAAAATCAAGGGAGATACAAATTCTTCAATAATTAATAAATTGGGTGTTTCTCCCCCTTTTCATTTCAATACATAAAAAATGAACAGGAAATGCTGAACCTTAAGAGACAAATATGGACAAAAGTTTTTAATGTGGATGCCGTTACGAAAGATGTTTCAAAAAAATTATAATTTTTGGTAGAAGTTGTTTTTCAAAATGTTTTTCGCTTGAAAATGTATTAAAATAAAGTTTTTTAAAAAAATTATTTTTAATATCAACACATTAAAACAATCCAAAAAATAATTTAAAGCTGAAAAAAATAAAAAAATCATGATCCCAATCACTCTTAATCTTAAAAACAAATCTAAGGGCTTTCTTAAAGTGAGAAGGTGCTAGATTTTTAGTTGTTATGGTATCATTTAGCTTGCATTATGTTGTGGGTCCAATCAAATTTTTTTTAATATAAAAAAAATTCTAAGCATTACTAATGATTTTTTCTAGTAGAAAAAAAAATAAACAATGTAAGAAATGATTCAATATGACTTGATCGCTTTGATGGGTCTAAAGGCAACCCGATGATAGATAAAAATGTAGTTTGATCCAAAATAAATATTTAAGATGAGATTTTTTTAATAAACAATGAGATGACAATATATTTGATTGATTTGGGTTAGCTTAGGTTAACTTGTTAATTTGCATACCGAGTCATGAAATCATGATAACCTTATATAAAGAACATTAAAACAAATTATAAAGTTTAATTTTCAGTAAGCTTAATGTTAAATGATGAAATTAAAAAAAAAATCAATTCAAAAAAATAATTTAAGTTAACTTGGGTTATCCTGTCAAACCTGTGACCTGGGCAATGAGATTGGGATAACTCAATACAAAGCAAATTATGAAACTCAATTTTCAATTAATCCAATTAAAAAAAATCAATTAAAAAAATACAAAAAACAACTCGAGTCAACCAAAATTAACTCAAGTTATGAAATAGAGATAACCTCATAGAAAGAAGACTGAATTTGATCACGAAGTCTAATTCTCAATCAACTCAATATTGAAGAATGAAGTCGAGAAGAAAGAAAAGTCAATTAGAAAAAGAAAAAAAAATATTTGAGTCAATTGAGTTAACTTGTCAAACCCGTGGTTCAAGTTATAAGTTCAAGATAACCTCGTAAAAGTAAATTAAAAAAAGTACGAAGCCCAATGCTCAATAAATTAATGTTGAAGAATGAAATTAAAATAAAATAAAAATATATATTAAAAAGAAGATTTAAAAAATATTATTTCAGTTAATAATGTAATGTGAGGAGGGGTATGGTAAAACACCCTCCTTCTTTAGTCCTTTAGTTTTTTGTTAATGGGATTAATTTTGGGAGAGCACATTCTACTTGCCAAAAAAATGGGTAAGAGTCAAGGTATTGTTTTCATGACTGGGCAACTAGGGAACAAGATTTTCTGCTGGTGTAATGCATTAAAATATTAAATGGTTCTTCAAGTGTAATAAGATGGACATAGATGAAGTTACAAGCCATAAGGATCTTATTTCAATCTTTCTAGTATGGATCATTTATTCTTTCGGTCTTTCCTGCTTCAAGATATAAAAAAAAAAAATTTTGTTTCTCCAGGAGGTGTTACCCCCAGGATCATGTGCTGATGTGGATAAGAAGTCTAATCTTAGGTGATATCTTTAAGTAACTGTTAGTTCAACTGTATATTTTCTCGTGACATGTTGCTTTGTAGGAAGGCCACATGGACTACAAATCTAGTGGACACTTTATTCTCTCTTCAAATTGATCCTTGTAATTTCCAGATTCCTTGAAACAACAAGGTACTTCCAAAAAAGTAACGACAGAATGCAAGTCAGGTTTTTGCAAGGACTTCCTTTGTAGTTTCTCTATTTCACTGCACAAATTATCATTGGAGCAGAACTGTTATCTTATCTGGCAACCGTGTCATTATTTGAAAAACTGCTTTATGTTGGTGCCATGAAGATTTAAAGGTGGTCCAAGATGCTGTGGCTGTAAAGTAAGTCAGGTTATTTCTAGGACTAACTATTTAGTTTCTCCATTTCACTGCACAAATTATCGTTGTAGCATAACTGTTACATTGTCTGGCAACCATGTCATTACTTGAAAAACTGCTTCATGTTGATGTCATGGAAATTTAAGCTGCTCTAAAATGTTGGCTAAAGCTTGCTCAACCGTCAAAGGCCCACTTTAGATCAAGAGTTGCGAATGCGAACAGTAGCAACACGGGACAGTTATTAGATTAGGGCCATTGCTTCTTGTGTTATATTACGTGGGCAGGTGTTTCATTAATTGTCTTGCCAGAACATCGTAAGCACGGAAGACCAGTAGGTAGATTAGAGAGTGAGTTTTTAAAGTTCCCGTGATGAATGTGTTGGCCACAGGCGATAGGGACCTTTCTCATCTTTCCAGATTTTCATATGAAAAAGGGTTTCACATGTATATCTTGTGATAATTAGATGAAAGGATCTTATCATGGGTAGCTCTATGAGTTATTGACATGATGTCCACACCTTTAAGCGTTTTAAGCCACGAACCACCAAAGACAAAAGGCAACAGTAACCCCAGGGAGATGACGCTGAAATCTTTTGCACTCATTTGATTAGCCAAATTAGCATGAAAGGATATTTGTATGTATTATTGGACTGGAACTGAACCTGAAACTATAAGGTGGCGACTGGCTAGATTTTTCTTGCTCCCTTCACCATATGGTGAATCATGAACGAGTTCAGAAGAGGAGGGAAGCAGAAACCCCAGGGAGATGAGGCTGCTGTGTACTGAAAACGTAGGTGACCAGAAGCTAGAAATATAAGAACAGAATAAACAATGACATTGAAGTAGACATCAGATCTTTCCATTGGAAAGCACATATAAATAGCTAAGATGAATCTCATATATGTAATTACAATCCCTGCAAACCTACTGTTTCTCTCTACATCATTCATCTTATCAACTACTCAAAAAACACGCATGGCAATTCAATTATAAACATATAGGGAAACTTAATCTTCTTGCACACTTTTTTTCCTTCTGTTCTTTTCTATCTCCAAATGTCTTTTAAACTTGAATTCTGCTACATGCAATTATGTGAAACAATTCTTGGATGATTGCTATGAAATGGGTCCGGTCTATTCCCCTTGTTACCAAGAATACAAGGCAAGTAATTGTGATCTTGCAGGGCTGGTGAAAGGAGAAATCTCTAAAAAGAATCATCAATTTAGTAGAGTGGTGGAGGTGGTGGAGATGCGTAAGGTATGCCACTAATAGGTGGCAATGGACCATTATACACTGGAGCTGGTGGAGGCGGTGAATTATAAACTGGAGGTGGAGGCAACAAGTATTGAACTGGAGTTGATGGTGGAGGCGGTTGCTCATGGCATGGTGGAGGTGATGGAGGTGGAGGCGGTTGCTCATGGCATGGCGGAGGTGGTGGAGGCGGAGGGGGTGATTGATAAATAGGAGGTGGCGGAGGTGGTGGAGGCGGAGGGGGTGATTGATAAATAGGAGGTGGTGGAGGGGGGTGTGGCGGGGGTGGTGGG